>JAWQFJ010028297.1:50499-77999 GCA_034096865.1 Theodoxus fluviatilis | reverse complement strand
ACAGAGAACTGTCACTAGGGAGGGAGACACCACCACAGAGAACTGTCACTAGGGAGGGAGACACCACCACAGAGAACTGTCACTAGGGAGGAAGACACCACCACAGAGAACTGTCACTAGAGAGGGAGACACCACCACAGAGAACTGTCACTAGAGAGGGACACACCACCACAGACAACTGTCACTAGAGAGGGAGACACCACCACAGAGAAGACTGTCACTAGGGAGGGAGACACCACCACAGAGAACTGTCACTTGAGAGGGAGACACCACCACAGAGAACTGTCACTAGGGAGGGAGACACCACCACAGAGAACTGTCACTAGGGAGGGAGACACCACCACAGAGAACTGTCACTAGGGAGGGAGACACCACCACAGAGAACTGTCACTAGGGAGGGAGACACCACCACAGAGAACTGTCACTAGAGAGGGAGACACCACCACAGAGAACTGTCACTAGGGAGGGAGACACCACCACAGAGAACTGTCACTAGGGAGGGAGACACCACCACAGAGAACTGTCACTAGGGAGGGAGACACCACCACAGAGAACTGTCACTAGGGAGGGAGACACCACCACAGAGAACTGTCACTAGGGAGGGAGACACCACCACAGAGAACTGTCACTAGGGAGGGAGACACCACCACAGAGAACTGTCACTAGGGAGGGAGACACCACCACAGAGAACTGTCACTAGGGAGGGAGACACCACCACAGAGAACTGTCACTAGGGAGGGAGACACCACCACAGAGAACTGTCACTAGGGAGGGAGACACCACCACAGAGAACTGTCACTAGGGAGGGAGACACCACCACAGAGAACTGTCACTAGGGAGGGAGACACCACCACAGAGAAGACTGTCACTAGGGAGGGAGACACCACCACAGAGAACTGTCACTAGGGAGGGAGACACCACCACAGAGAACTGTCACTAGGGAGGGAGACACCACCACAGAGAACTGTCACTAGGGAGGGAGACACCACCACAGAGAACTGTCACTAGGGAGGGAGACACCACCACAGAGAACTGTCACTAGGGAGGGAGACACCACCACAGAGAACTGTCACTAGGGAGGGAGACACCACCACAGAGAACTGTCACTAGGGAGGGAGACACCACCACAGAGAAGACTGTCACTAGGGAGGGAGACACCACCACAGAGAACTGTCACTAGGGAGGGAGACACCACCACAGAGAACTGTCACTAGGGAGGGAGACACCACCACAGAGAACTGTCACTAGGGAGGGAGACACCACCACAGAGAAAACTGTCACTAGGGAGGGAGACACCACCACAGAGAACTGTCACTAGGGAGGGAGACACCACCACAGAGAACTGTCACTAGGGAGGGAGACACCACCACAGAGAACTGTCACTAGGGAGGGAGACACCACCACAGAGAACTGTCACTAGGGAGGGAGACACCACCACAGAGAACTGTCACTAGGGAGGGAGACACCACCACAGAGAACTGTCACTAGGGAGGGAGACACCACCACAGAGAACTGTCACTAGGGAGGGAGACACCACCACAGAGAAGACTGTCACTAGGGAGGGAGACACCACCACAGAGAACTGTCACTAGGGAGGGAGACACCACCACAGAGAACTGTCACTAGGGAGGGAGACACCACCACAGAGAACTGTCACTAGGGAGGGAGACACCACCACAGAGAACTGTCACTAGGGAGGGAGACACCACCACAGAGAACTGTCACTAGGGAGGGAGACACCACCACAGAGAACTGTCACTAGGGAGGGAGACACCACCACAGAGAAGACTGTCACTAGGGAGGGAGACACCACCACAGAGAACTGTCACTAGGGAGGGAGACACCACCACAGAGAACTGTCACTAGGGAGGGAGACACCACCACAGAGAACTGTCACTAGGGAGGGAGACACCACCACAGAGAACTGTCACTAGGGAGGGAGACACCACCACAGAGAACTGTCACTAGGGAGGGAGACACCACCACAGAGAACTGTCACTAGGGAGGGAGACACCACCACAGAGAACTGTCACTAGGGAGGGAGACACCACCACAGAGAAAACTGTCACTAGGGAGGGAGACACCACCACAGAGAACTGTCACTAGGGAGGAAGACACCACCACAGAGAACTGTCACTAGGAAGGGAGACACCACCACAGAGAACTGTCACTAGGGAGGGAGACACCACCACAGAGAACTGTCACTAGGGAGGGAGACACCACCACAGAGAACTGTCACTAGGGAGGGAGACACCACCACAGAGAACTGTCACTATGGAGGGAGACACCACCACAGAGAAGACTGTCACTAGGGAGGGAGACACCACCACAGAGAACTGTCACTTGAGAGGGAGACACCACCACAGAGAACTGTCACTAGGGAGGGACACACCACCACAGAGAACTGTCACTAGGGAGGGAGACACCACCACAGAGAACTGTCACTAGGGAGGGACACACCACCACAGAGAACTGTCACTTGAGAGAGAGACTCCACCACAGAGAACTGTCACTAGGGAGGGAGACACCACCACAGAGAACTGTCACTAGGGAGGGAGACACCACCACAGAGAACTGTCACTTGAGAGGGAGACTCCACCACAGAGAACTGTCACTAGGGAGGGAGACACCACCACAGAGAACTGTCACTAGGGAGGGAGACACCACCACAGAGAACTGTCACTTGAGAGGGACACACCACCACAGAGAACTGTCACTAGGGAGGGAGACACCAGCACAGAGAACTGTCACTAGGGAGGGAGACACCACCACAGAGAACTGTCACTAGGGAGGAAGACACCACCACAGAGAACTGTCACTAGGGAGGAAGACACCACCACAGAGAACTGTCACTAGGGAGGGACACACCACCACAGAGAACTGTCACTAGGGAGGAAGACACCACCACAGAGAACTGTCACTTGAGAGAGAGACTCCACCACAGAGAACTGTCACTAGGGAGGGAGACACCACCACAGAGAACTGTCACTAGGGAGGGACACACCACCACAGAGAACTGTCACTAGGGAGGGAGACACCACCACAGAGAACTGTCACTAGGGAGGAAGACACCACCACAGAGAACTGTCACTAGGGAGGGACACACCACCACAGAGAACTGTCACTAGGGAGGGAGACACCACCACAGAGAAGACAGTCAATATAGAGGGAGACACCACCACAGAGAACATTCACTAGGGAGGAAGACACCACCACAGAGAACTGTCACTAGGGAGGGAGACACCACCACAGAGAAGACAGTCAATATAGAGGGAGACACCACCACAGAGAACATTCACTAGGGAGGAAGACACCACCACAGAGAACTGTCACTAGTGAGGAAGACACCACCACAGAGAAGACAGTCAGGGAGGGAGACACCACCACAGAGAACTGTCACTAGGGAGGGAGACACCACCACAGAGAACTGTCACTAGGAAGGAAGACACTACAACAGAGAAGACAGTCAGGGAGGCAGACACCACCACAGAGAACTGTCACTAGGGAGGGAGACACCACCACAGAGAACTGTCACTAGGGAGGAAGACACCACCACAGAGAAGACAGTCAGGGAGGGAGACACCACCACAGAGAAGACAGTCAGGGAGGGAGACACCACCACAGAGAACTGTCACTAGAGAGGAAGACACCACCACAGAGAACTGTCACTAGGGAGGAAGACACCACCACAGAGAACAGTCACTAGGGAGGGAGACACCACCACAGAGAAGACAGTCAGGGAGGGAGACACCACCACAGAGAAGACTGTCACTAGGAAGGAAGACACTACCACAGAGAAGACAGTCAGGGAGGGAGACACCACCACAGAGAACTGTCACTAGGGAGGAAGACACCACCACAGAGAACTGTCACTAGGGAGGGAGACACCACCACAGAGAACTGTCACTAGGGAGGGAGACACCACCACAGAGAACTGTCACTAGGGAGGAAGACACTACCACAGAGAAGACAGTCAGGGAGGGAGACACCACCACAGAGAACTGTCACTAGGGAGGGAGACACCACCACAGAGAACTGTCACTAGGGAGGAAGACACCACCACAGAGAAGACAGTCAGGGAGGGAGACACCACCACAGAGAAGACAGTCAGGGAGGGAGACACCAGCACAGAGAACTGTCACTAGAGAGGAAGACACCACCACAGAGAACAGTCACTAGGGAGGAAGACACCACCACAGAGAACAGTCACTAGGGAGGAAGACACCACCACAGAGAACAGTCAGTAGGGAGGGAGACACCAGCACAGAGAAGACTGTCACTAGGGAGGGAGACACCACCACAGAGAACTGTCACTTGAGAGGAAGAAACCACCACAGAGAACTGTCACTAGGGAGGAAGACACCACCACAGAGAACAGTCACTAGGGAGGGAGACACCACCACAGAGAAGACAGTCAGGGAGGGAGACACCACCACAGAGAAGACAGGGAGGGAGACACCACCACAGAGAACTGTCACTACAGAAGGAGACACCACCACAGAGAACTGTCACTTGAGAAGGAGACACCAGCACAGAGAACAGTCACTAGGGAGGAAGACACCACCACAGAGAACAGTCACTAGGGATGGAAGACACCACCACAGAGAACAGTCACTAGGGAGGGAGACACCACCACAGAGAACTGTCACTAGGGAGGGAGACACCAGCACAGAGAACTGTCACTAGAGAGGGAGACACCACCACAGAGAACTGTCACTAGAGAGGGAGACACCAGCACAGAGAACTGTCACTAGGGAGGAAGACACCACCACAGAGAACTGTCACTAGGGAGGGAGACACCACCAAAGAGAAGACAGTCAATATAGAGGGAGACACCACCACAGAGAACATTCACTGGGGAGGAAGACACCACCACAGAGAACAGTCACTAGGGAGGGAGACACCACCACAGAGAACTGTCACTAGTGAGGAAGACATCACCAAAGAGAACTGTCACTAGGGAGGAAGACACCACCACAGAGAACAGTCACTAGGGAGGGAGACACCACCACAGAGAACTGTCACTAGAGAGGAAGACACCACCACAGAGAACTGTCACTAGGGAGGGACACACCACCACAGAGAACTGTCACTAGGGAGGGAGACACCACCACAGAGAACTGTCACTTGAGAGGAAGACACCACCACAGAGAAGACTGTCACTAGGGAGGGAGACACCAGCACAGAGAAGACTGTCACTAGGGAGGGAGACACCACCACAGAGAACTGTCACTAGAGAGGAAGACACCACCACAGAGAACTGTCACTAGGGAGGAAGACACCACCACAGAGAACTGTCACTAGGGAGGAAGACACCACCACAGAGAACTGTCACTAGGGAGGAAGACACCACCACAGAGAACTGTCACTAGGGAGGGAGACACCACCACAGAGAACTGTCACTAGGGAGGGAGACACCACCACAGAGAACTGTCACTAGGGAGGGAGACACCACCACAGAGAACTGTCACTAGGGAGGGAGACACCACCACAGAGAACTGTCACTAGGGAGGGAGACACCACCACAGAGAACTGTCACTAGGAAGGGAGACACCACCACAGAGAACTGTCACTAGGGAGGGAGACACCACCACAGAGAACTGTCACTAGGGAGGGAGACACCACCACAGAGAACTGTCACTAGGGAGGGAGACACCACCACAGAGAACTGTCACTAGGGAGGGAGACACCACCACAGAGAACTGTCACTAGGGAGGGAGACACCACCACAGAGAACTGTCACTAGGGAGGGAGACACCACCACAGAGAACTGTCACTAGGGAGGGAGACACCACCACAGAGAACTGTCACTAGGGAGGGAGACACCACCACAGAGAACTGTCACTAGGGAGGGAGACACCACCACAGAGAACTGTCACTAGGGAGGGAGACACCACCACAGAGAACTGTCACTAGGGAGGGAGACACCACCACAGAGAACTGTCACTAGGGAGGGAGACACCACCACAGAGAACTGTCACTAGGGAGGGAGACACCACCACAGAGAACTGTCACTAGGGAGGGAGACACCACCACAGAGAACTGTCACTAGGGAGGGAGACACCACCACAGAGAACTGTCACTAGGGAGGGAGACACCACCACAGAGAACTGTCACTAGGGAGGGAGACACCACCACAGAGAACTGTCACTAGGGAGGGAGACACCACCACAGAGAACTGTCACTATGGAGGGAGACACCACCACAGAGAACTGTCACTAGGGAGGGAGACACCACCACAGAGAACTGTCACTAGGGAGGGAGACACCACCACAGAGAACTGTCACTAGGGAGGGAGACACCACCACAGAGAACTGTCACTAGGGAGGGAGACACCACCACAGAGAACTGTCACTAGGGAGGGAGACACCACCACAGAGAACTGTCACTAGGGAGGGAGACACCACCACAGAGAACTGTCACTAGGGAGGGAGACACCACCACAGAGAACTGTCACTATGGAGGGAGACACCACCACAGAGAACTGTCACTAGGGAGGGAGACACCACCACAGAGAACTGTCACTAGGGAGGGAGACACCACCACAGAGAACTGTCACTAGGAAGGGAGACACCACCACAGACAACTGTCACTAGGGAGGAGACACCACCACAGAGAACTGTCACTCCGGAGGACACACCACCACAGAGAACTGTCACTATGGAGGGAGACACCAGCACAGAGAACTGTCACTAGGGAGGGAGACACCACCACAGAGAACTGTCACTATGGAGGGAGACACCACCACAGAGAACTGTCACTAGGGAGGGAGACACCACCACAGAGAACTGTCACTAGGGAGGGAGACACCACCACAGAGAACTGTCACTAGGGAGGGAGACACCACCACAGAGAACTGTCACTAGGGAGGGAGACACCACCACAGAGAACTGTCACTAGGGAGGGAGACACCACCACAGAGAACTGTCACTAGGGAGGGAGACACCACCACAGAGAACTGTCACTAGGGAGGGAGACACCACCACAGAGAACTGTCACTAGGGAGGGAGACACCACCACAGAGAACTGTCACTAGGGAGGGAGACACCACCACAGAGAACTGTCACTAGGGAGGGAGACACCACCACAGAGAACTGTCACTAGGGAGGGACACACCACCACAGAGAACTGTCACTATGGAGGGAGACACCAGCACAGAGAACTGTCACTAGGGAGGGAGACACCACCACAGAGAACTGTCACTATGGAGGGAGACACCACCACAGAGAACTGTCACTAGGGAGGGAGACACCACCACAGAGAACTGTCACTATGGAGGGAGACACCACCACAGAGAAGACTGTCACTAGGGAGGGAGACACCACCACAGAGAACTGTCACTAGGAGGGAGACACCACCACAGAGAACTGTCACTAGGGAGGGAGACACCACCACAGAGAACTGTCACTAGGGAGGGAGACACCACCACAGAGAACTGTCACTAGGAAGGGAGACACCACCACAGAGAACTGTCACTAGGGAGGGAGACACCACCACAGAGAACTGTCACTAGGGAGGGAGACACCACCACAGAGAACTGTCACTAGGGAGGGAGACACCACCACAGAGAAGACTGTCACTAGGGAGGGAGACACCACCACAGAGAAGACTGTCACTAGGGAGGGAGACACCACCACAGAGAACTGTCACTTGAGAGGGAGACACCACCACAGAGAACTGTCACTAGGGAGGGACACACCACCACAGAGAACTGTCACTAGGGAGGGAGACGCCACCACAGAGAACTGTCACTAGGGAGGGACACACCACCACAGAGAACTGTCACTTGAGAGGGAGACTCCACCACAGAGAACTGTCACTAGGGAGGGAGACACCACCACAGAGAACTGTCACTAGGGAGGGAGACACCACCACAGAGAACTGTCACTTGAGAGGGAGACTCCACCACAGAGAACTGTCACTAGGGAGGGAGACACCACCACAGAGAACTGTCACTAGGGAGGGAGACACCACCACAGAGAACTGTCACTTGAGAGGGACACACCACCACAGAGAACTGTCACTAGGGAGGGAGACACCAGCACAGAGAACTGTCACTAGGGAGGGAGACACCACCACAGAGAACTGTCACTAGGGAGGAAGACACCACCACAGAGAACTGTCACTAGGGAGGAAGACACCACCACAGAGAACTGTCACTAGGGAGGGACACACCACCACAGAGAACTGTCACTAGGGAGGAAGACACCACCACAGAGAACTGTCACTTGAGAGAGAGACTCCACCACAGAGAACTGTCACTAGGGAGGGAGACACCACCACAGAGAACTGTCACTAGGGAGGGACACACCACCACAGAGAACTGTCACTAGGGAGGGAGACACCACCACAGAGAACTGTCACTAGGGAGGAAGACACCACCACAGAGAACTGTCACTAGGGAGGGACACACCACCACAGAGAACTGTCACTAGGGAGGGAGACACCACCACAGAGAAGACAGTCAATATAGAGGGAGACACCACCACAGAGAACATTCACTAGGGAGGAAGACACCACCACAGAGAACTGTCACTAGGGAGGGAGACACCACCACAGAGAAGACAGTCAATATAGAGGGAGACACCACCACAGAGAACATTCACTAGGGAGGAAGACACCACCACAGAGAACTGTCACTAGTGAGGAAGACACCACCACAGAGAAGACAGTCAGGGAGGGAGACACCACCACAGAGAACTGTCACTAGGGAGGGAGACACCACCACAGAGAACTGTCACTAGGAAGGAAGACACTACAACAGAGAAGACAGTCAGGGAGGCAGACACCACCACAGAGAACTGTCACTAGGGAGGGAGACACCACCACAGAGAACTGTCACTAGGGAGGAAGACACCACCACAGAGAAGACAGTCAGGGAGGGAGACACCACCACAGAGAAGACAGTCAGGGAGGGAGACACCACCACAGAGAACTGTCACTAGAGAGGAAGACACCACCACAGAGAACTGTCACTAGGGAGGAAGACACCACCACAGAGAACAGTCACTAGGGAGGGAGACACCACCACAGAGAAGACAGTCAGGGAGGGAGACACCACCACAGAGAAGACTGTCACTAGGAAGGAAGACAACTACCACAGAGAAGACAGTCAGGGAGGGAGACACCACCACAGAGAACTGTCACTAGGGAGGAAGACACCACCACAGAGAACTGTCACTAGGGAGGGAGACACCACCACAGAGAACTGTCACTAGGGAGGGAGACACCACCACAGAGAACTGTCACTAGGGAGGAAGACACTACCACAGAGAAGACAGTCAGGGAGGGAGACACCACCACAGAGAACTGTCACTAGGGAGGGAGACACCACCACAGAGAACTGTCACTAGGGAGGAAGACACCACCACAGAGAAGACAGTCAGGGAGGGAGACACCACCACAGAGAAGACAGTCAGGGAGGGAGACACCAGCACAGAGAACTGTCACTAGAGAGGAAGACACCACCACAGAGAACAGTCACTAGGGAGGAAGACACCACCACAGAGAACAGTCACTAGGGAGGAAGACACCACCACAGAGAACAGTCAGTAGGGAGGGAGACACCAGCACAGAGAAGACTGTCACTAGGGAGGGAGACACCACCACAGAGAACTGTCACTTGAGAGGAAGAAACCACCACAGAGAACTGTCACTAGGGAGGAAGACACCACCACAGAGAACAGTCACTAGGGAGGGAGACACCACCACAGAGAAGACAGTCAGGGAGGGAGACACCACCACAGAGAAGACAGGGAGGGAGACACCACCACAGAGAACTGTCACTACAGAAGGAGACACCACCACAGAGAACTGTCACTTGAGAAGGAGACACCAGCACAGAGAACAGTCACTAGGGAGGAAGACACCACCACAGAGAACAGTCACTAGGGAGGAAGACACCACCACAGAGAACAGTCACTAGGGAGGGAGACACCACCACAGAGAACTGTCACTAGGGAGGGAGACACCAGCACAGAGAACTGTCACTAGAGAGGGAGACACCACCACAGAGAACTGTCACTAGAGAGGGAGACACCAGCACAGAGAACTGTCACTAGGGAGGAAGACACCACCACAGAGAACTGTCACTAGGGAGGGAGACACCACCAAAGAGAAGACAGTCAATATAGAGGGAGACACCACCACAGAGAACATTCACTGGGGAGGAAGACACCACCACAGAGAACAGTCACTAGGGAGGGAGACACCACCACAGAGAACTGTCACTAGTGAGGAAGACACCACCACAGAGAACTGTCACTAGGGAGGGAGACACCACCACAGACAACAGTCACTAGGGAGGGAGACACCATTACAGAGAACGGTCACTAGAGAGGAAGACACCACCACAGAGAACTGTCACTAGGGAGGGACACACCACCACAGAGAACTGTCACTAGGGAGGGAGACACCACCACAGAGAACTGTCACTTGAGAGGAAGACACCACCACAGAGAAGACTGTCACTAGGGAGGGAGACACCAGCACAGAGAAGACTGTCACTAGGGAGGGAGACACCACCACAGAGAACTGTCACTTGAGAGGAAGACACCAGCACAGAGAACTGTCACTTGAGAGGAAGACACCACCACAGAGAACTGTCACTAGGGAGGAAGACACCACCACAGAGAACTGTCACTAGGGAGGAAGACACCACCACAGAGAACTGTCACTAGGGAGGGACACACCACCACAGAGAACTGTCACTAGGGAGGGAGACACCACCACAGAGAAGACAGTCAATATAGAGGGAGACACCACCACAGAGAACTGTCACTAGAAAGGAAGACACCACCACAGAGAAGACTGTCACTAGAGAGGGAGGCACCACCACAGAGAAGACAGTCAATATAGAGGGAGACACCACCACAGACAACAGTCACTAGGGAGGAAGACACCACCACAGAGAAGACAGTCACTAGGAAGAGAGACACACTGATGCACAACAGCTGCAAGAGAGCCTCAGACTTACAGCTATGACGATGAACTCGTCTTCCAGAAGGATGCACAGTTCCTTGGCGGTCAGCTGGACTGTTTCCCGCATGACAGTGCAGCCTTCCTCCAGCTGTACTGCGGCTCCTGGTACCAGCAGGCTGATCCTGCCCTCGATGATGATGGACGCCCCTGCAATGGGTTACTCAGCATGAGTGCTGTGTTGTGTACACTGTACGGAATGCACAGCATGAGTGTTGTGTGGTGTACACTGCATGGAATACACAGCATGAGTGCTGAGTACACTGTATGGAATACACAGCAAGAGTAAGTGTACACTGTATGGAATACACAGCATGTGTGTTGTGTTGTGTACACTGTATGGAATACACAGCATGAGTGTTGTGTTGTGTACACTGTATGGAATACACAGCATGAGTGTTGTGTGGTGTACACTGTATTGAATACACAGCAAGAGTGGTGTGTACACTGTATTGAATACACAGCAAGAGTGGTGTGTACACTGTATTGAATACACAGCAAGAGTGGTGTGTACACTGTATTGAATACACAGCAAGAGTGGTGTGTACACTGTATTGAATACACAGCAAGAGTACATGTACACTGTATGGAATACACAGCAAGAGTACATGTACACTGTATGGAATACACAGCAAGAGTGGTGTGTTGTGTACACTGTATGGAATACACAGCAAGAGTACATGTACACTGTATGGAATACACAGCAAGAGTGGTGTGTTGTGTACACTGTATGGAATACACAGCAAGAGTGTTGTGTTGTGTACACTGTATGGAATACACAGCAAGAGTGGTGTGTTGTGTACACTGTATGGAATACACAGCAAGAGTACATGTACACTGTATGGAATACACAGCAAGAGTGGTGTGTTGTGTACACTGTATGGAATACACAGCAAGAATATGTGTACACTGTATGGAATACACAGCAAGAGTGGTGTGTTGTGTACACTGTATGGAATACACAGCAAGAGTACATGTACACTGTATGGAATACACAGCAAGAGTGGTGTGTTGTGTACACTGTATGGAATACACAGCAAGAGTACGATGTACACTGTATGGAATACACAGCAAGAGTACATGTACACTGTATGGAATACACAGCAAGAGTGGGTTGTGTACACTGTATGGAATACACAGCAAGAGTACATGTACACTGTATGGAATACACAGCAAGAGTGGTGTGTTGTGTACACTGTATGGAATACACAGCAAGAGTGGTGTGTTGTGTACACTGTATGGAATACACAGCAAGAGTGGTGTGTACACTGTATGGAATACACAGCAAGAGTACATGTACACTGTATGGAATACACAGCAAGAGTGGTGTGTTGTGTACACTGTATGGAATACACAGCAAGAGTGGTGTGTTGTGTACACTGTATGGAATACACAGCAAGAGTGGTGTGTTGTGTACACTGTATGGAATACACAGCAAGAGTACATGTACACTGTATGGAATACACAGCAAGAGTACATGTACACTGTAAGGAATACACAGCAAGAGTACATGTACACTGTATGGAATACACAGCAAGAGTACATGTACACTGTATGGAATACACAGCAAGAGTGGTGTGTTGTGTACACTGTATGGAATACACAGCAAGAGTACATGTACACTGTATGGAATGCACAGCAAGAGTGGTGTGTACACTGTATTGAATACACAGCAAGAGTGGTGTGTACACTGTATGGAATACACAGCAAGAGTACATGTACACTGTATGGAATACACAGCAAGAGTGGTGTGTTGTGTACACTGTATGGAATACACAGCAAGAGTGGTGTGTTGTGTACACTGTATGGAATACACAGCAAGAGTACATGTACACTGTATGGAATACACAGCAAGAGTGGTGTGTTGTGTACACTGTATGGAATACACAGCAAGAGTGGTGTGTTGTGTACACTGTATGGAATACACAGCAAGAGTACATGTACACTGTATGGAATACACAGCAAGAGGTACGTGTACACTGTATGGAATAAACAGCAAGAGTGGTGTGTGTACACTGTATGGAATACACAGCAAGAGTACATGTACACTGTATGGAATACACAGCAAGAGTGGTGTGTTGTGTACACTGTATGGAATACACAGCAAGAGTGGTGTGTTGTGTACACTGTATGGAATACACAGCAAGAGTACATGTACACTGTATGGAATACACAGCAAGAGTGGTGTTGTGTACACTGTATGGAATACACAGCAAGAGTACATGTACACTGTATGGAATACACAGCAAGAGTGGTGTGTTGTGTACACTGTATGGAATACACAGCAAGAGTGGTGTGTGTGTACACTGTATGGAATACACAGCAAGAGTACATGTACACTGTATGGAATACACAGCAAGAGTGGTGTGTTGTGTACACTGTATGGAATACACAGCAAGAGTACATGTACACTGTATGGAATACACAGCAAGAGTGGTGTGTATAGTACACTGTATGGAATACACAGCAAGAGTACATGTACACTGTATGGAATACTCAGCAAGAGTGGTGTGATGTGTACACTGTATGGAATACACAGCAAGAGTGGTGTGTTGTGTACACTGTATGGAATACACAGCAAGAGTACGATGTGTACAATGTATTGAATACACAGCAAGAGTGGTGTGTACACTGTATGGAATACACAGCAAGAGTGGTGTGTTGTGTACACTGTATGGAATACACAGCAAGAGTGGTGTGTGTACACTGTATTGAATACACAGCAAGAGTGGTGTGTACACTGTATGGAATACACAGCAAGAGTACATGTACACTGTATGGAATACACAGCAAGAGTGGTGTGTTGTGTACACTGTATGGAATACACAGCAAGAGTACATGTACACTGTATGGAATACACAGCAAGAGTACATGTACACTGTATGGAATACACAGCAAGAGTGGTGTGTTGTGTACACTGTATGGAATACACAGCAAGAGTACATGTACACTGTATGGAATACACAGCAAGAGTGGTGTGTTGTGTACACTGTATGGAATACACAGCAAGAGTACATGTACACTGTATGGAATACACAGCAAGAGTACATGTACACTGTATGGAATACACAGCAAGAGTGGTGTTGTGTACACTGTATGGAATAGAACACTGTATGGAATACACAGCAAGAGTACATGTACACTGTATGGAATACACAGCAAGAGTGGTGTGTTGTGTACACTGTATGGAATACACAGCAAGAGTGGTGTGTTGTGTACACTGTATGGAATACACAGCAAGAGTGGTGTGTTGTGTACACTGTATGGAATACACAGCAAGAGTACATGTACACTGTATGGAATACACAGCAAGAGTGGTGTGTTGTGTACACTGTATGGAATACACAGCAAGAGTACATGTACACTGTATGGAATACACAGCAAGAGTGGTGTGTTGTGTACACTGTATGGAATACACAGCAAGAGTACATGTACACTGTATGGAATACACAGCAAGAGTGGTGTGTTGTGTACACTGTATGGAATACACAGCAAGAGTACATGTACACTGTATGGAATACACAGCAAGAGTGGTGTGTTGTGTACACTGTATGGAATACACAGCAAGAGTACATGTACACTGTATGGAATACACAGCAAGAGTACATGTACACTGTATGGAATACACAGCAAGAGTGGTGTGTTGTGTACACTGTATGGAATACACAGCAAGAGTACATGTACACTGTATGGAATACACAGCAAGAGTACATGTACACTGTATGGAATACACAGCAAGAGTGGTGTGTTGTGTACACTGTATGGAATACACAGCAAGAGTACATGTACACTGTATGGAATACACAGCAAGAGTGGTGTGTTGTGTACACTGTATGGAATACACAGCAAGAGTGGTGTGTTGTGTACACTGTATGGAATACACAGCAAGAGTACATGTACACTGTATGGAATACACAGCAAGAGTGGTGTTGTGTACACTGTATGGAATACACAGCAAGAGTGGTGTGTTGTGTACACTGTATGGAATACACAGCAAGAGTACATGTACACTGTATGGAATACACAGCAAGAGTGGTGTGTTGTGTACACTGTATGGAATACACAGCAAGAGTACATGTACACTGTATGGAATACACAGCAAGAGTACATGTACACTGTATGGAATACACAGCAAGAGTGGTGTGTTGTGTACACTGTATGGAATACACAGCAAGAGTACATGTACACTGTATGGAATACACAGCAAGAGTACATGTACACTGTATGGAATACACAGCAAGAGTACATGTACACTGTATGGAATACACAGCAAGAGTGGTGTGTTGTGTACACTGTATGGAATACACAGCAAGAGTGGTGTGTTGTGTACACTGTATGGAATACACAGCAAGAGTACATGTACACTGTATGGAATACACAGCAAGAGTGGTGTGTACACTGTATGGAATACACAGCAAGAGTACATGTACACTGTATGGAATACACAGCAAGAGTGGTGTGTTGTGTACACTGTATGGAATACACAGCAAGAGTACATGTACACTGTATGGAATACACAGCAAGAGTGGTGTGTTGTGTACACTGTATGGAATACACAGCAAGAGTACATGTACACTGTATGGAATACACAGCAAGAGTGGTGTGTTGTGTACACTGTATGGAATACACAGCAAGAGTGGTGTTGTGTACACTGTATGGAATACACAGCAAGAGTACATGTACACTGTATGGAATACACAGCAAGAGTGGTGTGTTGTGTACACTGTATGGAATACACAGCAAGAGTACATGTACACTGTATGGAATACACAGCAAGAGTGGTGTGTTGTGTACACTGTATGGAATACACAGCAAGAGTACATGTACACTGTATGGAATACACAGCAAGAGTGGTGTGTTGTGTACACTGTATGGAATACACAGCAAGAGTACATGGTACACTGTATGGAATACACAGCAAGAGTGGTGTGTGTACACTGTATGGAATACACAGCAAGAGTACATGTACACTGTATGGAATACACAGCAAGAGTACATGTACACTGTATGGAATACACAGCAAGAGTGGTGTGTTGTGTACACTGTATGGAATACACAGCAAGAGTACATGTACACTGTATGGAATACACAGCAAGAGTGGTGTGTTGTGTACACTGTATGGAATACACAGCAAGAGTACATGTACACTGTATGGAATACACAGCAAGAGTGGTGTGTTGTGTACACTGTATGGAATACACAGCAAGAGTACATGTACACTGTATGGAATACACAGCAAGAGTAGTTTTAAGTGTACACTGTATGGAATACACAGCAAGAGTACATGTACACTGTATGGAATACACAGCAAGAGTACATGTACACTGTATGGAATACACAGCAAGAGTGGTGTGTTGTGTACACTGTATGGAATACACAGCAAGAGTACATGTACACTGTATGGAATACACAGCAAGAGGGGTGTGTGTGTACACTGTATTGAATACACAGCAAGAGTGGTGTGTACACTGTATGGAATACACAGCAAGAGTACATGTACACTGTATGGAATACACAGCAAGAGTGGTGTGTTGTGTACACTGTATGGAATACACAGCAAGAGTACATGTACACTGTATGGAATACACAGCAAGAGTGAGTGTGTGTACACTGTATGGAATACACAGCAAGAGTACATGTACACTGTATGGAATACACAGCAAGAGTGGTGTGTGTGTACACTGTATGGAATACACAGCAAGAGTACATGTACACTGTATGGAATACACAGCAAGAGTACATGTACACTGTATGGAATACACAGCAAGAGTGGTGTGTTGTGTACACTGTATGGAATACACAGCAAGAGTACATGTACACTGTATGGAATACACAGCAAGAGTACATGTACACTGTATGGAATACACAGCAAGAGTGGTGTGTTGTGTACACTGTATGGAATACACAGCAAGAGTACATGTACACTGTATGGAATACACAGCAAGAGTGGTGTGTTGTGTACACTGTATGGAATACACAGCAAGAGTGGTGTGTTGTGTACACTGTATGGAATACACAGCAAGAGTACATGTACACTGTATGGAATACACAGCAAGAGTGGTGTGTTGTGTACACTGTATGGAATACACAGCAAGAGTGGTGTGTTGTGTACACTGTATGGAATACACAGCAAGAGTACATGTACACTGTATGGAATACACAGCAAGAGTACATGTACACTGTATAGAATACACAGCAAGAGTACATGTACACTGTATGGAATACACAGCAAGAGTGGTGTGTTGTGTACACTGTATGGAATACACAGCAAGAGTACATGTACACTGTATGGAATACACAGCAAGAGTACATGTACACTGTATGGAATACACAGCAAGAGTGGTGTGTTGTGTACACTGTATGGAATACACAGCAAGAATATGTGTACACTGTATGGAATACACAGCAAGAGTCTTGTGTTGTGTACACTGTATGGAATACACAGCAAGAGTACATGTACACTGTATGGAATACACAGCAAGAGTACATGTACACTGTATGGAATACACAGCAAGAGTGGTGTGTTGTGTACACTGTATGGAATACACAGCAAGAGTACATGTACAGTGTATGGAATACACAGCAAGAGTACATGTACACTGTATGGAATACACAGCAAGAGTGGTGTGTTGTGTACACTGTATGGAATACACAGCAAGAGTGGTGTGTTGTGTACACTGTATGGAATACACAGCAAGAGTGGTGTGTTGTGTACACTGTATGGAATACACAGCAAGAGTGGTGTGTTGTGTACACTGTATGGAATACACAGCAAGAGTACATGTACACTGTATGGAATACACAGCAAGAGTGGTGTGTTGTGTACACTGTATGGAATACACAGCAAGAGTGGTGTGTTGTGTACACTGTATGGTATACACAGCAAGAGTGGTGTGTTGTGTACACTGTATGGAATACACAGCAAGAGTACATGTACACTGCATGGAATACACAGCAAGAGTGGTGTGTTGTGTACACTGTATGGAATACACAGCAAGAGTACATGTACACTGTATGGAATACACAGCAAGAGTGGTGTGTTGTGTACACTGTATGGAATACACAGCAAGAGTACATGTACACTGTATGGAATACACAGCAAGAGTACATGTACACTGTATGGAATACACAGCAAGAGTGGTGTGTTGTGTTCACTGTATTGAATACACAGCAAGAGTACATGTACACTGCATGGAATACACAGCAAGAGTGGTGTGTTGTGTACACTGTATGGAATACACAGCAAGAGTACATGTACACTGTATGGAATACACAGCAAGAGTGGTGTGTTGTGTACACTGTATGGAATACACAGCAAGAGTACATGTACACTGTATGGAATACACAGCAAGAGTACATGTACACTGTATGGAATACACAGCAAGAGTACATGTACACTGTATGGAATACACAGCAAGAGTACATGTACACTGTATGGAATACACAGCAAGAGTGGTGTGTTGTGTACACTGTATGGAATACACAGCAAGAGTACATGTACACTGTATGGAATACACAGCATGTGTGGTGTGTTGTGTACACTGTATGGAATACACAGCAAGAGTACATGTACACTGTATGGAATACACAGCAAGAGTGGTGTGTTGTGTACACTGTATGGAATACACAGCAAGAGTACATGTACACTGTATGGAATACACAGCAAGAGTACATGTACACTGTATGGAATACACAGCAAGAGTACATGTACACTGTATGGAATACACAGCAAGAGTACATGTACACTGTATGGAATACACAGCAAGAGTACATGTACACTGTATAGAATACACAGCAAGAGTGGTGTGTTGTGTACACTGTATGGAATACACAGCAAGAGTGGTGTGTTGTGTACACTGTATGGAATACACAGCAAGAGTACATGTACACTGTATGGAATACACAGCAAGAGTGGTGTGTTGTGTACACTGTATGGAATACACAGCAAGAGTGGTGTGTTGTGTACACTGTATGGAATACACAGCAAGAGTGGTGTGTTGTGTACACTGTATGGAATACACAGCAAGAGTACATGTACACTGTATGGAATACACAGCAAGAGTGGTGTGTTGTGTACACTGTATGGAATACACAGCATGTGTGGTGTGTTGTGTACACTGTATGGAATACACAGCAAGAGTGGTGTGTTGTGTACACTGTATGGAATACACAGCATGTGTGGTGTGTTGTGTACACTGTATGGAATACACAGCAAGAGTACATGTACACTGTATGGAATACACAGCAAGAGTACATGTACACTGTATAGAATACACAGCAAGAGTGGTGTGTTGTGTACACTGTATGGAATACACAGCAAGAGTGGTGTGTTGTGTACACTGTATGGAATACACAGCAAGAGTACATGTACACTGTATGGAATACACAGCAAGAGTACATGTACACTGTATAGAATACACAGCAAGAGTGGTGTGTTGTGTACACTGTATGGAATACACAGCAAGAGTGGTGTGTTGTGTACACTGTATGGAATACACAGCAAGAGTGGTGTGTTGTGTACACTGTATGGAATACACAGCAAGAGTACATGTACACTGTATGGAATACACAGCAAGAGTGGTGTGTTGTGTACACTGTATGGAATACACAGCAAGAGTACATGTACACTGTATAGAATACACAGCAAGAGTGGTGTGTTGTGTACACTGTATGGAATACACAGCAAGAGTGGTGTGTTGTGTACACTGTATGGAATACACAGCAAGAGTACATGTACACTGTATGGAATACACAGCAAGAGTGGTGTGTTGTGTACACTGTATGGAATACACAGCAAGAGTACATGTACACTGTATGGAATACACAGCAAGAGTGGTGTGTTGTGTACACTGTATGGAATACACAGCAAGAGTGGTGTGTTGTGTACACTGTATGGAATACACAGCAAGAGTACATGTACACTGTATGGAATACACAGCAAGAGTGGTGTGTTGTGTACACTGTATGGAATACACAGCATGTGTGGTGTGTTGTGTACACTGCATGGAATACACAGCAAGAGTACATGTACACTGTATGGAATACACAGCAAGAGTACATGTACACTGTATGGAATACACAGCAAGAGTACATGTACACTGTATGGAATACACAGCAAGAGTACATGTACACTGTATGGAATACACAGCAAGAGTGGTGTGTTGTGTACACTGTATGGAATACACAGCAAGAGTGGTGTGTTGTGTACACTGTATGGAATACACAGCAAGAGTACATGTACACTGTATGGAATACACAGCAAGAGTACATGTACACTGTATGGAATACACAGCAAGAGTGGTGTGTTGTGTACACTGTATGGAATACACAGCAAGAGTACATGTACACTGTATGGAATACACAGCAAGAGTACATGTACACTGTATAGAATACACAGCAAGAGTGGTGTGTTGTGTACACTGTATGGAATACACAACAAGAGTACATGTACACTGTATGGTATACACAGCAAGAGTGGTGTGTTGTGTACACTGTATGGAATACACAGCAAGAGTGGTGTGTTGTGTACACTGTATGGAATACACAGCAAGAGTGGTGTGTTGTGTACACTGTATGGAATACACAGCAAGAGTACATGTACACTGTATGGTATACACAGCAAGAGTACATGTACACTGCATGGAATACACAGCAAGAGTGGTGTGTTGTGTACACTGCATGGAATACACAGCAAGAGTACATGTACACTGTATGGAATACACAGCAAGAGTGGTGTGTTGTGTACACTGTATGGAATACACAGCAAGAGTACATGTACACTGTATAGAATACACAGCAAGAGTGGTGTGTTGTGTACACTGTATGGAATACACAGCAAGAGTGGTGTGTTGTGTACACTGTATGGAATACACAGCAAGAGTACATGTACACTGTATGGAATACACAGCAAGAGTGGTGTGTTGTGTACACTGTATGGAATACACAGCGAGAGTGGTGTGTTGTGTTCACTGTATTGAATACACAGCATGAGTACATGTACACTGTATGGAATACACAGCAAGAGTGGTGTGTTGTGTACACTGTATGGAATACACAGCAAGAGTGGTGTGTTGTGTACACTGTATGGAATACACAGCAAGAGTACATGTACACTGTATAGAATACACAGCAAGAGTGGTGTGTTGTGTACACTGTATGGAATACACAGCAAGAGTGGTGTGTTGTGTACACTGTATGGAATACACAGCAAGAGTACATGTACACTGTATGGAATACACAGCAAGAGTGGTGTGTTGTGTACACTGTATGGAATACACAGCATGTGTGGTGTGTTGTGTACACTGCATGGAATACACAGCAAGAGTACATGTACACTGTATGGAATACACAGCAAGGGTACATGTACACTGCATGGAATACACAGCAAGAGTGGTGTGTTGTGTACACTGTATGGAATACACAGCAAGAGTACATGTACACTGCATGGAATACACAGCAAGGGTACATGTACACTGCATGGAATACACAGCATGTGTGGTGTGTTGTGTACACTGTATGGAATACACAGCAAGAGTACATGTACACTGCATGGAATACACAGCAAGAGTGGTGTGTTGTGTACACTGTATGGAATACACAGCAAGAGTGGTGTGTTGTGTACACTGTATGGAATACACAGCAAGAGTGGTGTGTTGTGTACACTGTATGGAATACACAGCAAGAATATGTGTACACTGTATGGAATACACAGCAAGAGTACATGTACACTGTATGGAATACACAGCAAGGGTGGTGTGTTGTGTACACTGTATGGAATACACAGCAAGAGTACATGTACACTGTATGGAATACACAGTAAGAGTACATGTACACTGTATGGAATACACAGCAAGGGTGGTGTGTTGTGTACACTGTATGGAATACACAGCAAGAGTACATGTACACTGTATGGAATACACAGTAAGAGTACATGTACACTGTATGGAATACACAGCAAGAGTACATGTACACTGTATGGAATACACAGCAAGAGTGGTGTGTTGTGTACACTGTATGGAATACACAGCAAGAATATGTGTACACTGTATGGAATACACAGCAAGAGTGGTGTGTTGTGTACACTGTATGGAATACACAGCAAGAGTGGTGTGTTGTGTTCACTGTATGGAATACACAGCAAGAGTACATGTACACTGTATGGAATACACAGCAAGAGTGGTGTGTTGTGTACACTGTATGGAATACACAGCAAGAGTGGTGTGTTGTGTACACTGTATGGAATACACAGCAAGAGTGGTGTGTTGTGTACACTGTATGGAATACACAGCAAGAGTACATGTACACTGTATGGAATACACAGCAAGAGTGGTGTGTTGTGTACACTGTATGGAATACACAGCAAGAGTACATGTACACTGTATGGAATACACAGCAAGAGTACATGTACACTGTATGGAATACACAGCGAGAGTGGTGTGTTGTGTACACTGTATGGAATACACAGCAAGAGTACATGTACACTGTATGGAATACACAGCGAGAAAGGTGTGTTGTGTACACTGTATGGAATACACAGCAAGAGTACATGTACACTGTATGGAATACACAGCAAGAGTGGTGTGTTGTGTACACTGTATGGAATACACAGCAAGAGTACATGTACACTGTATGGAATACACAGCAAGAGTGGTGTGTTGTGTACACTGTATGGAATACACAGCAAGAGTGGTGTGTTGTGTACACTGTATGGAATACACAGCAAGAGTACATGTACACTGTATGGAATACACAGCGAGAGTGGTGTGTTGTGTACACTGTATGGAATACACAGCAAGAGTGGTGTGTTGTGTACACTGTATGGAATACACAGCAAGAGTACATGTACACTGTATGGAATACACAGCAAGAGTGGTGTGTTGTGTACACTGTATGGAATACACAGCAAGAGTACATGTACACTGTATGGAATACACAGCAAGAGTGGTGTGTTGTGTACACTGTATGGAATACACAGCAAGAGTACATGTACACTGTATGGAATACACAGCAAGAGTGGTGTGTTGTGTACACTGTATGGAATACACAGCAAGAGTCTTGTGTTGTGTACACTGTATGGAATACACAGCAAGAGTGGTGTGTTGTGTACACTGTATGGAATACACAGCAAGAGTGGTGTGTTGTGTACACTGTATGGAATACACAGCAAGAGTGGTGTGTTGTGTACACTGTATGGAATACACAGCAAGAGTACATGTACACTGTATGGAATACACAGCAAGAGTACATGTACACTGTATGGAATACACAGCAAGAGTGGTGTGTTGTGTACACTGTATGGAATACACAGCAAGAGTACATGTACACTGTATGGAATACACAGCAAGAGTACATGTACACTGTATGGAATACACAGCAAGAGTGGTGTGTTGTGTACACTGTATGGAATACACAGCAAGAGTACATGTACACTGTATGGAATACACAGCAAGAGTACATGTACACTGTATGGAATACACAGCAAGAGTACATGTACACTGTATGGAATACACAGCAAGAGTACATGTACACTGTATGGAATACACAGCAAGAGTGGTGTGTTGTGTACACTGTATGGAATACACAGCAAGAGTACATGTACACTGTATGGAATACACAGCAAGAGTGGTGTGTTGTGTACACTGTATGGAATACACAGCAAGAGTACATGTACACTGTATGGAATACACAGCAAGAGTGGTGTGTACACTGTATGGAATACACAGCAAGAGTGGTGTGTTGTGTACACTGTATGGAATACACAGCAAGAGTACATGTACACTGTATGGAATACACAGCAAGAGTGGTGTGTTGTGTACACTGTATGGAATACACAGCAAGAGTACATGTACACTGTATGGAATACACAGCATGTGTGGTGTGTTGTGTACACTGTATGGAATACACAGCAAGAGTGGTGTGTTGTGTACACTGTATGGAATACACAGCAAGAGTACATGTACACTGTATGGAATACACAGCAAGAGTGGTGTGTTGTGTACACTGTATGGAATACACAGCAAGAGCACATGTACACTGTATGGAATACACAGCAAGAGTCTTGTGTTGTGTACACTGTATGGAATACACAGCAAGAGTACATGTACACTGTATGGAATACACAGCAAGAGTCTTGTGTTGTGTACACTGTATGGAATACACAGCAAGAGTACATGTACACTGTATGGAATACACAGCATGTGTGGTGTGTTGTGTACACTGTATGGAATACACAGCAAGAGTACATGTACACTGTATGGAATACACAGTAAGAGTACATGTACACTGTATGGAATACACAGCAAGAGTGGTGTGTTGTGTACACTGTATGGAATACACAGCAAGAGTACATGTACACTGTATGGAATACACAGCAAGAGTACGTTTTCCTTCCATACTAACCAGTAGACAAGCAGTGATAATATGACCTTTTGACCTCAAAAAAAAGAATATGCAAATTCTTACCCACACGTGCCAGCCTGCATCGGCCAATCCGATTGCTCAATACACAAGCAGACAGGCCGCGGCAAGGGAGGCAACTCCCAATGCCCGCACCTGCCAGTGTATATAAGCTTGCAGCTAGCACGTCCCATCACTTTGACAATTTTTCGAAACTATGCGTTTCGCTGGTACATTGTGCTGGGATTACCTCGAGGTTACGTTGTGTGCCTTAAAGAGTGTGCTGTTCCTTCGCTGGGAGCTTGAGGGAAGTATTGTGGGGTGTCACGGTTGCGTCTGTTTGACGCTTCGTGTGGCAGTGTGTTTGCTTGGATGTTTGCGTACACGCGCTGTATTGTGGTTGCTTTAGCGTGTAGCGCTCTTTCAGTGCGCGCGAGGACTGACTGGGGTTGCTTGTTTGCTTGTCTTCACGTGCATTTTTTCGGTGGTTGTTCGCTGTTACTCGACGTCGGTGGCGTTGCTACCGCACTCGTTTAATGGCGACTGCACCGACTCAGTTTTGTGTGGTCAGTTGTGGCCAGTTCCCGCGCCCTTGGATAGTGGCGTGATGTGGCTTTCTGTGGGAAGGCATTCCACGGACAGGTATGTATTGTGCGGTCAGTTGTGGCCAGTTCCCGCGCCCTTGGATAGTGGCGCGATGCGGCTTTCTGACTGGAGGCGGTCCCACGCTCCTTCGGGTCGAGCTCGGACAGGTATGTATTGTGCGGTCAGTTGTGGCCAGTTCCCGCGCCCTTGGATAGTGGCGCGATGCGGCTTTCTGTTGGAAGGCGGTCCCACGCTCCTCACGGGTCGAGCTCGGGACAGGTATGTATTGGACGCTCACGGGAGGCATCCCGCGCTCCCCTCGGGTCGAGTCCTGCGGTCAGACCGCGGCACAGAGTAGCTTCCGGCCATCCAGCTGACACTGCTTGGTCCGGCAAGCACCCTGCCCCCCTTCCCGTGCTTTCCTCTGTGCTTTCCTCTGTGCCCCGCCCTCGTGCTCCCGCAAGGTCGAGCCCTGCGGTGGGGCCTCGGCAGGAGCGCTGCTCCCGGCCAGCAGCTTACACTGCTTGGTCCGGTGAGCACACTGCCCCCTTTCCTGTGCTCTTTCTTCTGTGCCCCGCCCCCGTGCTTCCGCAAGGTCAAGCCCGGCGGTGGGGCCTCGGCAGGAGCGCTGCTCCCGGCCAGCAGCTGACACTGCTTGGTCCGGTGAGCACCCTGCCCCCCTTTCCTGTGCTTTCCTCTGTGCCCCGCCCTCGTGCTCCCGCAAGGTCGAGCCCTGCGGTGGGGCCTCGACAGGAGCGCTGCTCTCGGCCAGCAGCTGACACTGCTTGGTCCGGTGAGCACCCTGCCCCCTTTCCTGTGCTCTTTCTTCTGTGCCCCGCCCCCGTGCTCCCGCAAGGTCGAGCCCTGCGGTGGGGCCTCGGCAGGAGCGCTGCTCCCGGCCAGCAGCTAACACTGCTTGGTCCGGTGAGCACCCTGCCCCCTTTCCTGTGCTTTCCTCTGTGCCCCGCCCCCGTGCTCCCGCAAGGTCGAGCCCGGCGGTGGGGCCTCGGCAGGAGCGCTGCTCCCGGCCAGCAGCTGACACTGCTTGGTCCTGGGAGCACCCTGCCCCCTTTCCTGTGCTCTCCTCTGTGCTTTCTTCTGTGCTCCGCCCCGTGCTCCCGCAAGGTCGAGCCCTGCGGTGGGGCCTCGGCAGAGCGCTGCTTCCGGCCATACAGCTGGTACTGCTTGGTCCGGTGCACCCTTTCCGTGCACTCCCTTGTGCCCGCCCCTGTGCTCCCATCAGGTCGAGCCCGGCGGTGGGGCCTCGGCAGGAGCGCTGCTCCCGGCCAGCAGCTGACACTGCTTGGTCCGGTGAGCACCCTGCCTCCTTTCCGGTGTTCTCCTCTGTGCTCCGCCCCCGTGCTCCCGCAAGGTTGAGCCCTGCGGTGGGGCCTCGGCAGAGCGCTGCTTCCGGCCATACAGCTGGCACTGCTTGGTCCGGTGAACCCTTTCCGTGCACTCCCTTGTGCCCCGCCCCTGTGCTCCCGTCAGGTCGGGCAGGGCGGAGCGGCAACCCCACCGAGCTCCCGCAAGGTCGAGCTCGGCGGGGGGCCCTAGGCAGAGCGTGGCTCCCGGCCATTCAGCAGACACTGTTTGGTCCGGTGATCACGCCGCCCTCCTTTCTGTGCACTCCCATGGGTCCCGGCCCCGCGCTTCCGGAAGGTCAAGCGGGGCGGGGCGGCGCGGTCATGGGTCTGTTTTCTCCTCTGGCTCTGCGGTCGTCGACTGTGTTTCTCCCTGCGGGGAGGCGAGTCTAGAACGACCGGATCAGAGCCCAGCGAGTTGGCACGCTCGGTTCTCGGACCCTGGTTCCAATGCGGCTGCGGGAGGGGGGGGGGACGTTGAGTCGGCCGACCAACGCTCCTATCGCTCTCTGTCTGTGGACTCTTCCGGTGAGGAACCGTTGGCGCGGCTGCGGTTCGGCCTTTTCAGGGGCGCAGTTCCAGTGTTCTGCCGCGCTGACTTCGTTCTTCTTCTACGCGTGCACACGCTCTGCAACGGGCTTTTGCCGTGTGGCGTCGGCAAGTTCACGACAGCGCTATTCTGCGGGTGGTGCGGGACGGATAATTTCCGCTCACGACTCCTCCGCGTCTGTCACGTGAGCCTCTTGCTTTTCCTAAACCCTTTCACCCTGAGAGGGTAAAGGTGTTGGAAGAGGAGGTCGCTTATCTGCTGGGTACGCAGGTTGTTCCGGTTATCTCGGGCATCTAGGAGGCACAGTCTCTACGACTCTGTCTCTCAAAGCTGGGAGATTCTGGTTTGGGCTGATTCCCATGGCATTTCTTTTTCCACGGAGTTCATTCCTGGAAAGTTGAATATGCTGGCGGATCACCTGAGCCGGAGGTATCAGGTTCTGCCTTCAGAGTGGACTGTAGCGCATCAGGCTCTAGAGCAGGTGTGGCTTCGCTGGGGCAAGCCGATGGTGTATCTGTTCGCCACCCGGTTCAACACGCGTTTGCCGTGTTACTTCTTGCCTAGGTATGATCCACAGGCTCTCGGGCGAGATGCCTTTGCTAGGTCGTGGTCGGGCATGGCACTCTATG
>JAWQFJ010028297.1:20499-45499 GCA_034096865.1 Theodoxus fluviatilis | reverse complement strand
TACCTCCCTAGAGATGGAGTCATCACAGCCACTGCTCTACCTCCCTAGAGATGGAGTCATCACAGCCACTGCTCTACCTCCCTAGAGATGGAGTCATCACAGCCACTGCTCTACCTCCCTAGATATGGAGTCATCACAGCCACTGCTCTACCTCCCTAGAGATGGAGTCATCACAGCCACTGCTCTACCTCCCTAGAGATGGAGTCATCACAGCCACTGCTCTACCTCCCTAGAGATGGAGTCATCACAGCCACTGCTCTACCTCCCTAGAGATGGAGTCATCACAGCCACTGCTCTATCTCCCTAGAGATGGAGTCATCACAGCCACTGCTCTATCTCCCTAGAGATGGAGTCATCACAGCCACTGCTCTATCTCCCTAGTGATGGAGTCATCACAGCCACTGCTCTATCTCCCTAGTGATGGAGTCATCACAGCCACTGCTCTATCTCCCTAGAGATGGAGTCATCACAGCCACTGCCCCTAGAGATGGAGTCATCACAGCCACTGCTCTACCTCCCTAGAGATGGAGTCATCACAGCCACTGCTCTATCTCCCTAGATACGGAGTCATCACAGCCACTGCTCTACCTCCCTAGAGATGGAGTCATCACAACCACTGCTCTACCTCCCTAGAGATGGAGTCATCACAGCCACTGCCCCTAGAGATGGAGTCATCACAGCCACTGCTCTACCTCCCTAGAGATGGAGTCATCACAGCCACTGCTCTATCTCCCTAGAGATGGAGTCATCACAACCACTGCTCTATCTCCCTAGAGATGGAGTCATCACAGCCACTGCTCTACCTCCCTAGAGATGGAGTCATCACAGCCACTGCTCTACCTCCCTAGAGATGGAGTCATCACAACCACTGCTCTATCTCCCTAGAGATGGAGTCATCACAGCCACTGCTCTACCTCCCTAGAGATGGAGTCATCACAACCACTGCTCTACCTCCCTAGAGATGGAGTCATCACAACCACTGCTCTACCTCCCTAGATACGGAGTCATCACAACCACTGCTCTACCTCCCTAGAGATGGAGTCATCACAGCCACTGCTCTATCTCCCTAGAGATGGAGTCATCACAGCCACTGCTCTACCTCCCTAGAGATGGAGTCATCACAGCCACTGCTCTATCTCCCTAGAGATGGAGTCATCACAGCCACTGCTCTATCTCCCTAGATACGGAGTCATCACAACCACTGCTCTACCTCCCTAGATACGGAGTCATCACAACCACTGCTCTACCTCCCTAGATACGGAGTCATCACAACCACTGCTCTACCTCCCTAGATACGGAGTCATCACAACCACTGCTCTACCTCCCTAGATACGGAGTCATCACAGCCACTGCTCTACCTCCCTAGAGATGGAGTCATCACAGCCACTGCTCTACCTCCCTAGAGATGGAGTCATCACAACCACTGCTCTACCTCCCTAGATACGGAGTCATCACAACCACTGCTCTACCTCCCTAGAGATGGAGTCATCACAACCACTGCTCTACCTCCCTAGAGATGGAGTCATCACAGCCACTGCTCTACCTCCCTAGATACGGAGTCATCACAGCCACTGCTCTACCTCCCTAGAGATGGAGTCATCACAGCCACTGCTCTACCTCCCTAGAGATGGAGTCATCACAGCCACTGCTCTACCTCCCTAGAGATGGAGTCATCACAGCCACTGCTCTACCTCCCTAGAGATGGAGTCATCACAGCCACTGCTCTACCTCCCTAGAGATGGAGTCATCACAGCCACTGCTCTACCTCCCTAGATACGGAGTCATCACAACCACTGCTCTACCTCCCTAGAGATGGAGTCATCACAACCACTGCTCTACCTCCCTAGAGATGGAGTCATCACAGCCACTGCTCTACCTCCCTAGATACGGAGTCATCACAGCCACTGCTCTACCTCCCTAGAGATGGAGTCATCACAGCCACTGCTCTACCTCCCTAGAGATGGAGTCATCACAGCCACTGCTCTACCTCCCTAGAGATGGAGTCATCACAGCCACTGCTCTACCTCCCTAGAGATGGAGTCATCACAGCCACTGCTCTACCTCCCTAGAGATGGAGTCATCACAGCCACTGCTCTACCTCCCTAGAGATGGAGTCATCACAGCCACTGCCCCTAGAGATGGAGTCATCACAGCCACTGCCCCTAGAGATGGAGTCATCACAGTCACTGCTCTACCTCCCTAGAGATGGAGTCATCACAGCCACAGCTCTATCTCCCTAGAGATGGAGTCATCACAGCCACTGCTCTACCTCCCTAGATACGGAGTCATCACAGCCACTGCTCTACCTCCCTAGAGATGGAGTCATCACAACCACTGCTCTACCTCCCTAGAGATGGAGTCATCACAACCACTGCCCCTAGAGATGGAGTCATCACAGCCACTGCTCTACCTCCCTAGAGATGGAGTCATCACAACCACTGCTCTACCTCCCTAGAGATGGAGTCATCACAACCACTGCCCCTAGAGATGGAGTCATCACAACCACTGCTCTACCTCCCTAGAGATGGAGTCATCACAGCCACTGCCCCTAGAGATGGAGTCATCACAGCCACTGCTCTACCTCCCTAGAGATGGAGTCATCACAGCCACTGCTCCCTAGAGATGGAGTCATCACAGCCACTGCCCCTAGAGATGGAGTCATCACAGCCACTGCTCTACCTCCCTAGAGATGGAGTCATCACAGCCACTGCCCCTAGAGATGGAGTCATCACAGCTACTGCTCTACCTCCCTAGTGATGGAGTCATCACAGCCACTGCTCTATCTCCCTAGAGATGGAGTCATCACAGCCACTGCTCTACCTCCCTAGATACGGAATCATCACAGCCACTGCTCTACCTCCCTAGAGATGGAGTCATCACAACCACTGCTCTACCTCCCTAGAGATGGAGTCATCACAGCCACTGCTCTACCTCCCTAGAGATGGAGTCATCACAACCACTGCCCCTAGAGATGGAGTCATCACAACCACTGCTCTACCTCCCTAGAGATGGAGTCATCACAGCCACTGCCCCTAGAGATGGAGTCATCACAGCCACTGCTCTACCTCCCTAGAGATGGAGTCATCACAGCCACTGCTCTACCCCCCTAGAGATGGAGTCATCACAGCCACTGCCCCTAGAGATGGAGTCATCACAGCCACTGCTCTACCGCCCTAGAGATGGAGTCATCACAGCCACTGCCCCTAGAGATGGAGTCATCACAGCTACTGCTCTACCTCCCTAGTGATGGAGTCATCACAGCCACTGCTCTATCTCCCTAGAGATGGAGTCATCACAGCCACTGCTCTACCTCCCTAGATACAGAATCATCACAGCCACTGCTCTACCTCCCTAGAGATGGAGTCATCACAACCACTGCTCTACCTCCCTAGAGATGGAGTCATCACAGCCACTGCTCTACCTCCCTAGAGATGGAGTCATCACAGCCACTGCTCTGCCTCCCTAGAGATGGAGTCATCACAGCCACTGCTCTACCTCCCTAGAGATGGAGTCATCACAGCCACTGCTCTACCTCCCTAGATATGGAGTCATCACAGCCACTGCTCTACCTCCCTAGTGATGGAGTCATCACAGCCACTGCTCTACCTCCCTAGAGATGGAGTCATCACAACCACTGCTCTACCTCCCTAGAGATGGAGTCATCACAGCCACTGCTCTACCTCCCTAGAGATGGAGTCATCACAGCCACTGCTCTACCTCCCTAGAGATGGAGTCATCACAACCACTGCTCTACCTCCCTAGAGATGGAGTCATCACAGCCACTGCTCTATCTCCCTAGAGATGGAGTCATCACAGCTACTGCTCTACCTCCCTAGAGATGGAGTCATCACAGCCACTGCTCTATCTCCCTAGATACGGAGTCATCACAGCCACTGCTCTACCTCCCTAGAGATGGAGTCATCACAACCACTGCTCTACCTCCCTAGAGATGGAGTCATCACAGCCACTGCTCTACCTCCCTAGAGATGGAGTCATCACAGCCACTGCTCTACCTCCCTAGATACGGAGTCATCACAGCCACTGCTCTACCTCCCTAGATACGGAGTCATCACAGCCACTGCTCTACCTCCCTAGAGATGGAGTCATCACAGCCACTGCCCCTAGAGATGGAGTCATCACAGCCACTGCTCTACCTCCCTAGAGATGGAGTCATCACAACCACTGCTCTACCTCCCTAGAGATGGAGTCATCACAGCCACTGCTCTATCTCCCTAGAGATGGAGTCATCACAACCACTGCTCTACCTCCCTAGATATGGAGTCATCACAGCCACTGCCCCTAGAGATGGAGTCATCACAGCTACTGCTCTACCTCCCTAGTGATGGAGTCATCACAGCCACTGCTCTATCTCCCTAGAGATGGAGTCATCACAGCTACTGCTCTACCTCCCTAGAGATGGAGTCATCACAGCCACTGCCCCTAGAGATGGAGTCATCACAGCCACTGCTCTACCTCCCTAGAGATGGAGTCATCACAGTCACTGCTCTACCTCCCTAGTGATGGAGTCATCACAGCCACTGCTCTACCTCCCTAGATATGGAGTCATCACAGCCACTGCTCTACCTCCCTAGTGATGGAGTCATCACAGCCACTGCTCTACCTCCCTAGAGATGGAGTCATCACAGCCACTGCTCTATCTCCCTAGAGATGGAGTCATCACAGCCACTGCTCTACCTCCCTAGAGATGGAGTCATCACAACCACTGCTCTATCTCCCTAGAGATGGAGTCATCACAGCCACTGCTCTACCTCCCTAGAGATGGAGTCATCACAACCACTGCTCTACCTCCCTAGAGATGGAGTCATCACAGCCACTGCTCTACCTCCCTAGAGATGGAGTCATCACAACCACTGCTCTATCTCCCTAGAGATGGAGTCATCACAGCCACTGCTCTACCTCCCTAGAGATGGAGTCATCACAGCCACTGCTCTACCTCCCTAGAGATGGAGTCATCACAGCCACTGCTCTACCTCCCTAGAGATGGAGTCATCACAGCCACTGCTCTACCTCCCTAGAGATGGAGTCATCACAGCCACTGCTCTACCTCCTAGAGATGGAGTCATCACAGCCACTGCTCTACCTCCCTAGAGATGGAGTCATCACAGCCACTGCTCTACCTCCCTAGAGATGGAGTCATCACAGCCACTGCTCTACCTCCCTAGAGATGGAGTCATCACAGCCACTGCTCTACCTCCCTAGAGATGGAGTCATCACAGCCACTGCTCTACCTCCCTAGAGATGGAGTCATCACAGCCACTGCTCTACCTCCCTAGAGATGGAGTCATCACAGCCACTGCTCTACCTCCCTAGAGATGGAGTCATCACAGCCACTGCTCTACCTCCCTAGAGATGGAGTCATCACAGCCACTGCTCTACCTCCCTAGAGATGGAGTCATCACAGCCACTGCTCTACCTCCCTAGAGATGGAGTCATCACAGCCACTGCTCTACCTCCCTAGAGATGGAGTCATCACAGCCACTGCTCTACCTCCCTAGAGATGGAGTCATCACAGCCACTGCTCTACCTCCCTAGAGATGGAGTCATCACAGCCACTGCTCTACCTCCCTAGAGATGGAGTCATCACAGCCACTGCTCTACCTCCCTAGAGATGGAGTCATCACAGCCACTGCTCTACCTCCCTAGAGATGGAGTCATCACAGCCACTGCTCTACCTCCCTAGAGATGGAGTCATCACAGCCACTGCTCTACCTCCCTAGAGATGGAGTCATCACAGCCACTGCTCTACCTCCCTAGAGATGGAGTCATCACAGCCACTGCTCTACCTCCCTAGAGATGGAGTCATCACAGCCACTGCTCTACCTCCCTAGAGATGGAGTCATCACAGCCACTGCTCTACCTCCCTAGAGATGGAGTCATCACAGCCACTGCTCTACCTCCCTAGAGATGGAGTCATCACAGCCACTGCTCTACCTCCCTAGAGATGGAGTCATCACAGCCACTGCTCTACCTCCCTAGAGATGGAGTCATCACAGCCACTGCTCTACCTCCCTAGAGATGGAGTCATCACAGCCACTGCTCTACCTCCCTAGAGATGGAGTCATCACAGCCACTGCTCTACCTCCCTAGAGATGGAGTCATCACAGCCACTGCCCCTAGAGATGGAGTCATCACAGCCACTGCTCTACCTCCCTAGAGATGGAGTCATCACAGCCACTGCTCTACCTCCCTAGAGATGGAGTCATCACAGCCACTGCTCTACCTCCCTAGAGATGGAGTCATCACAGCCACTGCTCTACCTCCCTAGAGATGGAGTCATCACAGCCACTGCTCTACCTCCCTAGAGATGGAGTCATCACAGCCACTGCTCTACCTCCCTAGAGATGGAGTCATCACAGCCACTGCTCTACCTCCCTAGAGATGGAGTCATCACAGCCACTGCTCTACCTCCCTAGAGATGGAGTCATCACAGCCACTGCTCTACCTCCCTAGAGATGGAGTCATCACAGCCACTGCTCTACCTCCCTAGAGATGGAGTCATCACAGCCACTGCTCTACCTCCCTAGAGATGGAGTCATCACAGCCACTGCTCTACCTCCCTAGAGATGGAGTCATCACAGCCACTGCTCTACCTCCCTAGAGATGGAGTCATCACAGCCACTGCTCTACCTCCCTAGAGATGGAGTCATCACAGCCACTGCTCTACCTCCCTAGAGATGGAGTCATCACAGCCACTGCTCTACCTCCCTAGAGATGGAGTCATCACAGCCACTGCTCTACCTCCCTAGAGATGGAGTCATCACAGCCACTGCTCTACCTCCCTAGAGATGGAGTCATCACAGCCACTGCTCTACCTCCCTAGAGATGGAGTCATCACAGCCACTGCTCTACCTCCCTAGAGATGGAGTCATCACAGCCACTGCTCTACCTCCCTAGAGATGGAGTCATCACAGCCACTGCCCCTAGAGATGGAGTCATCACAGCCACTGCTCTACCTCCCTAGAGATGGAGTCATCACAGCCACTGCTCTACCTCCCTAGAGATGGAGTCATCACAGCCACTGCTCTACCTCCCTAGAGATGGAGTCATCACAGCCACTGCTCTACCTCCCTAGAGATGGAGTCATCACAGCCACTGCTCTACCTCCCTAGAGATGGAGTCATCACAGCCACTGCTCCTAGTGATGGAGTCATCACAGCCACTGCCCCTAGAGATGGAGTCATCACAGCCACTGCTCTACCTCCCTAGAGATGGAGTCATCACAGCCACTGCTCTACCTCCCTAGAGATGGAGTCATCACAGCCACTGCTCTACCTCCCTAGAGATGGAGTCATCACAGCCACTGCTCTACCTCCCTAGAGATGGAGTCATCACAGCCACTGCTCTACCTCCCTAGAGATGGAGTCATCACAGCCACTGCTCTACCTCCCTAGAGATGGAGTCATCACAGCCACTGCTCTACCTCCCTAGAGATGGAGTCATCACAGCCACTGCTCTACCTCCCTAGAGATGGAGTCATCACAGCCACTGCTCTACCTCCCTAGAGATGGAGTCATCACAGCCACTGCTCTACCTCCCTAGAGATGGAGTCATCACAGCCACTGCTCTACCTCCCTAGAGATGGAGTCATCACAGCCACTGCTCTACCTCCCTAGAGATGGAGTCATCACAGCCACTGCTCTACCTCCCTAGAGATGGAGTCATCACAGCCACTGCTCTACCTCCCTAGAGATGGAGTCATCACAGCCACTGCTCTACCTCCCTAGAGATGGAGTCATCACAGCCACTGCTCTACCTCCCTAGAGATGGAGTCATCACAGCCACTGCTCTACCTCCCTAGAGATGGAGTCATCACAGCCACTGCTCTACCTCCCTAGAGATGGAGTCATCACAGCCACTGCTCTACCTCCCTAGAGATGGAGTCATCACAGCCACTGCTCTACCTCCCTAGAGATGGAGTCATCACAGCCACTGCTCTACCTCCCTAGAGATGGAGTCATCACAGCCACTGCTCTACCTCCCTAGAGATGGAGTCATCACAGCCACTGCTCTACCTCCCTAGAGATGGAGTCATCACAGCCACTGCTCTACCTCCCTAGAGATGGAGTCATCACAGCCACTGCTCTACCTCCCTAGAGATGGAGTCATCACAGCCACTGCTCTACCTCCCTAGAGATGGAGTCATCACAGCCACTGCTCTACCTCCCTAGAGATGGAGTCATCACAGCCACTGCTCTACCTCCCTAGAGATGGAGTCATCACAGCCACTGCTCTACCTCCCTAGAGATGGAGTCATCACAGCCACTGCTCTACCTCCCTAGAGATGGAGTCATCACAGCCACTGCTCTACCTCCCTAGAGATGGAGTCATCACAGCCACTGCTCTACCTCCCTAGAGATGGAGTCATCACAGCCACTGCTCTACCTCCCTAGAGATGGAGTCATCACAGCCACTGCTCTACCTCCCTAGAGATGGAGTCATCACAGCCACTGCTCTACCTCCCTAGAGATGGAGTCATCACAGCCACTGCTCTACCTCCCTAGAGATGGAGTCATCACAGCCACTGCTCTACCTCCCTAGAGATGGAGTCATCACAGCCACTGCTCTACCTCCCTAGAGATGGAGTCATCACAGCCACTGCTCTACCTCCCTAGAGATGGAGTCATCACAGCCACTGCTCTACCTCCCTAGAGATGGAGTCATCACAGCCACTGCTCTACCTCCCTAGAGATGGAGTCATCACAGCCACTGCTCTACCTCCCTAGAGATGGAGTCATCACAGCCACTGCTCTACCTCCCTAGAGATGGAGTCATCACAGCCACTGCTCTACCTCCCTAGAGATGGAGTCATCACAGCCACTGCTCTACCTCCCTAGAGATGGAGTCATCACAGCCACTGCTCTACCTCCCTAGAGATGGAGTCATCACAGCCACTGCTCTACCTCCCTAGAGATGGAGTCATCACAGCCACTGCTCTACCTCCCTAGAGATGGAGTCATCACAGCCACTGCTCTACCTCCCTAGAGATGGAGTCATCACAGCCACTGCTCTACCTCCCTAGAGATGGAGTCATCACAGCCACTGCCCCTAGAGATGGAGTCATCACAGCCACAGCTCCAAGAGATGGAGTCATCACAGCCACAGCTCTACCTCCCTAGAGATGGAGTCATCACAGCCACTGCTCTACCTCCCTAGAGATGGAGTCATCACAGCCACTGCTCTACCTCCCTAGAGATGGAGTCATCACAGCCACTGCTCTACCTCCCTAGAGATGGAGTCATCACAGCCACTGCTCTACCTCCCTAGAGATGGAGTCATCACAGCAACTGCTCTACTCCCTAGAGATGGAGTCATCACAGCCACTGCTCTACCTCCCTAGAGATGGAGTCATCACAGCCACTGCTCTACCTCCCTAGAGATGGAGTCATCACAGCCACTGCTCTACCTCCCTAGAGATGGAGTCATCACAGCCACTGCTCTACCTCCCTAGAGATGGAGTCATCACAGCCACTGCTCTACCTCCCTAGAGATGGAGTCATCACAGCCACTGCTCTACCTCCCTAGAGATGGAGTCATCACAGCCACTGCTCTACCTCCCTAGAGATGGAGTCATCACAGCCACTGCTCTACCTCCCTAGAGATGGAGTCATCACAGCCACTGCTCTACCTCCCTAGAGATGGAGTCATCACAGCCACTGCTCTACCTCCCTAGAGATGGAGTCATCACAGCCACTGCTCTACCTCCCTAGAGATGGAGTCATCACAGCCACTGCTCTACCTCCCTAGAGATGGAGTCATCACAGCCACTGCTCTACCTCCCTAGAGATGGAGTCATCACAGCCACTGCTCTACCTCCCTAGAGATGGAGTCATCACAGCCACTGCTCTACCTCCCTAGAGATGGAGTCATCACAGCCACTGCTCTACCTCCCTAGAGATGGAGTCATCACAGCCACTGCTCTACCTCCTAGAGATGGAGTCATCACAGCCACTGCTCTACCTCCCTAGAGATGGAGTCATCACAGCCACTGCTCTACCTCCCTAGAGATGGAGTCATCACAGCCACTGCTCTACCTCCCTAGAGATGGAGTCATCACAGCCACTGCTCTACCTCCCTAGAGATGGAGTCATCACAGCCACTGCTCTACCTCCCTAGAGATGGAGTCATCACAGCCACAGCGCTCTACCTCCCTAGTGATGGAGTCATCACAGCCACTGCTCTACCTCCCTAGAGATGGAGTCATCACAGCCACTGCTCTACCTCCCTAGAGATGGAGTCATCACAACCACTGCTCTACCTCCCTAGTGATGGAGTCATCACAGCCACTGCTCTACCCCCCTAGAGATGGAGTCATCACAACCACTGCTCTACCCCCCTAGAGATGGAGTCATCACAGCCACTGCTCTATCTCTTTAGAGATGGAGTCATCACATCCACTGCTCAGCCAGTGGAAAGTGCAGGTGAACTAAGTGCACCACAGTTGAGTCTGGAAGGCCAAGGTCAGACTGACCTCTCTGTGGCAGGTCAGCATCAGGAAAGCAACTAGGTTGGTACACATCAAGGCCTTGCCATGAGCAGCATCTGTAACACACAAACACACATGGTACACACACCAAGGCCTTGTAACACACAAACACACTTGGTACACACACCAAGGCCTTGTAACACACAAACACACTTGGTACACACACCAAGGCTTTGCAACACACAAACACACTTGGTACACACACCAAGGCCTTGTAACACACAAACACACTTGGTACACACACCAAGGCCTTGCAACACACAAACACACTTGGTACACACACCAAGGCCTTGCAACACACACACACACTTGGTACACACACCAAGGCCTTGTAACACACAAACACACATGGTACACACACACCAAGGCCTTGCAACACACAAACACACTTGGTACACACACCAAGGCCTTGCAACACACAAACACACTTGGTACACACACCAAGGCCTTGTAACACACAAACACACATGGTACACACACCAAGGCCTTGCAACACACAAACACACTTGGTACACACACCAAGGCCTTGTAACACAGACACACACTTGGTACACACACCAAGGCTTTGCAACACACACACTTGGTACACACACCAAGGCCTTGTAACACACAAACACACATGGTACACACACCAAGGCCTTGCAACACACAAACACACTTGGTACACACACCAAGGCCTTGTAACACACAAACACACATGGTACACACACCAAGGCCTTGCAACACACAAACACACTTGGTACACACACCAAGGCCTTGTAACACACAAACACACATGGTACACACACCAAGGCCTTGTAACACACAAACACACATGGTACACACACCAAGGCCTTGCAACACACAAACACACTTGGTACACACATCAAGGCCTTGTAACACACAAACACACTTGGTACACACACCAAGGCCTTGCAACACACAAACACACATGGTACACACACCAAGGCCTTGCAACACACAAACACACTTGGTACACACACCAAGGCCTTGCAACACACACACTTGGTACACACACCAAGGCCTTGCAACACACAAACTTGGTACACACACCAAGGCCTTGTAATACACAAACACACTTGGTACACACACCAAGGCTTTGCAACACACAAACACACTTGGTACACACACCAAGGCCTTGCAACACACAAACACACTTGGTACACACACCAAGGCCTTGTAACACACAAACACACATGGTACACACACCAAGGCCTTGCAACACACAAACACACTTGGTACACACACCAAGGCCTTGCAACACACAAACACACTTGGTACACACACCAAGGCCTTGCAACACACAAACACACATGGTACACACACCAAGGCCTTGCAACACACAAACACACATGGTACACACACCAAGGCCTTGCAACACACAAACACACTTGGTACACACACCAAGGCCTTGCAACACACAAACACACATAGTACACACACCAAGGCTTTGCAACACACACACACACTTGGTACACACACCAAGGCCTTGCAACACACAAACACACTTGGTACACACACCAAGGCCTTGCAACACACAAACACACATGGTACACACACCAAGGCCTTGCAACACACAAACACACTTGGTACACACACCAAGGCCTTGTAACACACAAACACACTTGGTACACACACCAAGGCTTTGCAACACACAAACACACTTGGTACACACACCAAGGCCTTGCAACACACAAACACACTTGGTACACACACCAAGGCCTTGCAACACACAAACACACTTGGTACACACACCAAGGCCTTGCAACACACAAACACACATGGTACACACACCAAGGCCTTGCAACACACAAACACACTTGGTACACACACCAAGGCCTTGCAACACACAAACACACATGGTACACACACCAAGGCCTTGCAACACACAAACACACTTGGTACACACACCAAGGCCTTGCAACACACAAACACACTTGGTACACACACCAAGGCCTTGCAACACACAAACACACATGGTACACACACCAAGGCCTTGCAACACACAAACACACTTGGTACACACACCAAGGCCTTGCAACACACAAACACACTTGGTACACACACCAAGGCCTTGCAACACACACACACACACATGGTACACACACCAAGGCCTTGCAACACACAAACACACATGGTACACACACCAAGGCCTTGCAACACACAAACACACTTGGTACACACACCAAGGCTTTGCAACACACAAAACACACTGGTACACACACCAAGGCCTTGCAACACACAAACACACTTGGTACACACACCAAGGCCTTGCAACACACAAACACACTTGGTACACACACCAAGGCCTTGTAACACACAAACACACTTGGTACACACACCAAGGCCTTGCAACACACAAACACACTTGGTACACACACCAAGGCCTTGCAACACACAAACACACTTGGTACACACACCAAGGCCTTGCAACACACAAACACACTTGGTACACACACCAAGGCCTTGCAACACACAAACACACTTGGTACACACACCAAGGCCTTGTAACACACACACACACTTGGTACACACACCAAGGCTTTGCAACACACAAACACACTTGGTACACACACCAAGGCCTTGCAACACACAAACACACTTGGTACACACACCAAGGCCTTGCAACACACACACACACACACACACACACACACTCAGAGTAACACAGAGACACATACACTGACCCTGAGACACACACACAGACACACACTGCCACAGACACGCACTGACACTGACACACACACACAGACACTGAGACACAACACACACACACACACACACACACACACACACACACACGTGTGTGCACTAATACTTGGCTTTGTTCTTTCTGTCTTCTTCTGAACACAAAGCTTGATAACAACCACGGAACACTCCAGTTACAATACAAAGACAGTGAATCAAAACGGGGGGGATCACAACTGCTATACAGAACACAGCCAGGAAATATTCCATGCCATGAATAGCACAATCAAGCTCAAAGAGTACAGGCCTGACTCACAGTATACCACATGGTCAGCCAGACTTTTGATGATCTTGCGTCCACCAATGAACAGGCCAGACTGGGACTGGGGGATGGACACTGGGCACTTGGGGGGCAGGCACTGGGGGGTGGGGCAGTCCGGGGAGTCGGACAGGCTGGCGTCACTGCTGGAGGAGGTCAGCTGTCGCATGTTGTGATGGATGTACTCCTGAAAACAGACAGACACAGTGGCAGTGAGATGCAGACAGACACAGTGGCAGTGAGATGCAGACAGACACAGTGGCAGTGAGATGCAGACAGACACAGTGGCAGTGAGATGCAGACAGACACAGTGGCAGTGAGATGCAGACAGACACAGTGGCAGTGAGATGCAGACACAGTGGCAGTGAGATGCAGACAGACACAGTGGCAGTGAGATGCAGACATACACAGTGGCAGTGAGATGCAGACAGACACAGTGGCAGTGAGATGCAGACAGACACAGTGGCAGTGAGATGCAGACAGACACAGTGGCAGTGAGATGCAGACAGACACAGTGGCAGTGAGATGCAGACAGACACAGTGGCAGTGAGATGCAGACAGACACAGTGGCAGTGAGATGCAGACAGACACAGTGGCAGTGAGATGCAGACAGACACAGTGGCAGTGAGATGCAGACACAGTGGCAGTGAGATGCAGACAAACAGTGGCAGTGAGATGCAGACAGACACAGTGGCAGTGAGATGCAGACAGACACAGTGGCAGTGAGATGCAGACAGACACAGTGGCAGTGAGATGCAGACAGACACAGTGGCAGTGAGATGCAGACAGACACAGTGGCAGTGAGATGCAGACAGACACAGTGGCAGTGAGATGCAGACAGACACAGTGGCAGTGAGATGCAGACAGACACAGTGGCAGTGAGATGCAGACAGACACAGTGGCAGTGAGATGCAGACAGACACAGTGGCAGTGAGATGCAGACAGACACAGTGGCAGTGAGATGCAGACAGACACAGTGGCAGTGAGATGCAGACAGACACAGTGGCAGTGAGATGCAGACAGACATAGTGGCAGTGAGATGCAGATAAACAGTGGCAGTGAGATGCAGACAGACACAGTGGCAGTGAGATGCAGACACAGTGGCAGTGAGATGCAGACAGACACAGTGGCAGTGAGATGCAGACAGACACAGTGGCAGTGAGATGCAGACAGACACAGTGGCAGTGAGATGCAGACAGACACAGTGGCAGTGAGATGCAGACACAGTGGCAGTGAGATGCAGACAGACAGTGGCAGTGAGATGCAGACAGACACTGTGGCAGTGAGATGCAGACAGACATAGTGGCAGTGAGATGCAGACAGACACTGTAGCAGTGAGATGCAGACAGACACAGTGGCAGTGAGATGCAGACAGACATAGTGGCAGTGAGATGCAGACAAACAGTGGCAGAGAGATGCAGATAAACAGTGGCAGTGAGATGCAGACAGACACAGTGGCAGTGAGATGCAGACAGACACAGTGGCAGTGAGATGCAGACAGACATAGTGGCAGTGAGATGCAGACAAACAGTGGCAGAGAGATGCAGATAAACAGTGGCAGTGAGATGCAGACAGACACTGTGGCAGTGAGATGCAGACAGACACAGTGGCAGTGAGATGCAGACAGACACAGTGGCAGTGAGATGCAAACAGACACTGTAGCAGTGAGATGCAGACAGACATAGTGGCAGTGAGATGCAGACAAACAGTGGCAGAGAGATGCAGATAAACAGTGGCAGTGAGATGCAGACAGACACAGTGGCAGTGAGATGCAGACAGACACAGTGGCAGTGAGATGCAGACAGACATAGTGGCAGTGAGATGCAGACAAACAGTGGCAGAGAGATGCAGATAAACAGTGGCAGTGAGATGCAGACAGACACAGTAGCAGTGAGATGCAGACAGACACAGTGGCAGTGAGATGCAGACAGACAGTGGCAGTGAGATGCAGACAGACACAGTGGCAGTGAGATGCAGACAGACATAGTGGCAGTGAGATGCAGACAGACACAGTGGCAGTGAGATGCAGACATACACAGTGGCAGTGAGATGCAGATAAACAGTGGCAGTGAGATGCAGACAAACAGTGGCAGTGAGATGCAGACAGACACAGTGGCAGTGAGATGCAGACAGACACAGTGGCAGTGAGATGCAGACACACAGAAGCATCTCACTTTAGAAACAGAGTGCACAGTATGCCAGACGGGTCTAAACCCCAGGGGAAGGCTGAACAGTTGTGCTCCATCAGTCGGCAGGAAAAGGATTCTTCCTTTCAACAGTCTAGTCTGCCAGTCAAGAAGAAGCCATGTACAGATGGAACAGCAAGGAACACTACCACCATGCACAGCTCCCTCGGTGCCAGCATTCCCACAGCAGTCTACGCGCTTTTGCTCACTCTGAGAGAGAAAGTCTACAAGATTCCACTCACTCTGAGAGAGAAAGTCTACAAGATTCCACTCCCTCTGAGAGAGAAAGTCTACAAGATTCCACTCCCTCTGAGAGAGAAAGTCTACAAGATTCCACTCACTGAGAGAGAAAGTCTACAAGATTCCACTCACTCTGAGAGAGAAAGTCTACAAGATTCCACTCACTCTGAGAGAGAAAGTCTACAAGATTCCACTCACTCTGAGAGAGAAAGTCTACAAGATTCCACTCACTCTGAGAGAGAAAGTCTACAAGATTCCACTCACTCTGAGAGAGAAAGTCTACAAGATTCCACTCCCTCTGAGAGAGAAAGTCTACAAGATTCCACTCCCTCTGAGAGAGAAAGTCTACAAGATTCCACTCACTCTGAGAGAGAAAGTCTACAAGATTCCACTCACTGAGAGAGAAAATCTACAAGATTCCACTCCCTCTGAGAGAGAAAGTCTACAAGATTCCACTCACTCTGAGAGAGAAAGTCTACAAGATTCCACTCACTGAGAGAGAAAGTCTACAAGATTCCACTCACTGAGAGAGAAAGTCTACAAGATTCCACTCACTCTGAGAGAGAAAGTCTACAAGATTCCACTCACTCTGAGAGAGAAAGTCTACAAGATTCCACTCACTGAGAGAGAAAGTCTACAAGATTCCACTCACTGAGAGAGAAAGTCTACAAGATTCCTCTCTGAGAGAGAAAGTCTTCAAGATTCCACTCACTCTGAGAGAGAAAGTCTATAAGATTCCACTCCCTCTGAGAGAGAAAGTCTACAAGATTCCACTCACTCTGAGAGAGAAAGTCTACAAGATTCCACTCCCTCTGAGAGAGAAAGTCTACAAGATTCCACTCTGAGAGAGAAAGTCTACAAGATTCCACTCTGAGAGAGAAAGTCTACAAGATTCCACTCACTGAGAGAGAAAGTCTACAAGATTCCACTCTGAGAGAGAAAGTCTACAAGATTCCACTCACTAAAAGAGAAAGTCTACAAGATTCCACTCTGAAAGAGAAGGTCTACAAGATTCCACTCCCTCTGAGAGAGAAAGTTTACAAGATTCCACTCACTCTGAGAGAGAAGGTCTACAAGATTGCACTCCCTCTGAGAGAGAAAGTCTACAAGATTCCACTCACTCTGAGAGAGAAAGTCTACAAGATTCCACTCACTCTGAGAGAGAAAGTCTACAAGATTCCACTCCCTCTGAGAGAGAAAGTCTACAAGATTCCACTCTGAGAGAGAAAGTCTACAAGATTCCACTCACTCTGAGAGAGAAAATCTACAAGATTCCACTCTGAGAGAGAAAGTCTACAAGATTCCACTCACTCTGAGAGAGAAAGTCTACAAGATTCCACTCACTCTGAGAGAGAAAGTCTACAAGATTCCACTCACTCTGAGAGAGAAAGTCTACAAGATTCCACTGACTCTGAGAGAGAAAGTCTATAAGATTCCACTCACTCTGAGAGAGAAAGTCTACAAGATTCCACTAACTCTGAGAGAGAATGTCTACAAGATTCCACTGACTCTGAGAGAGAAAATCTACAAGATTCCACTCTGAGAGAGAAAGTCTACAAGATTCCACTCACTCTGAGAGAGAAAGTCTACAAGATTCCACTCACTCTGAGAGAGAAAGTCTACAAGATTCCACTCACTCTGAGAGAGAAAGTCTACAAGATTCCACTGACTCTGAGAGAGAAAGTCTATAAGATTCCACTCCCTCTGAGAGAGAAAGTCTACAAGATTCCACTAACTCTGAGAGAGAATTGAGAGAGAAAGTCTACAAGATTCCACTCACTCTAAGAGAGAAAGTCTACAAGATTCCACTCTGAGAGAGAAAGTCTCCAAGATTCCACTCACTCTGAGAGAGAAAGTCTACAAGATTCCACTCAGAGAGAAAGTCTACAAGATTCCACTCACTGAGAGAGAAAGTCTACAAGATTCCACTGACTCTGAGAGAGAAAGTCTACAAGATTCCACTCACTCTAAGAGAAAAGGGCTGCAGGAAGTCCACCCGGACACTGCCGTACTCCTGGAACAGGACGCGGAAAATGCCGCGCATGGCCCCCAGGAAGCTCTCGGGCACCTTGGGAAGCCCCTGCAAAGAACAAGACCAGGGCATCACCCTCTCTCCTCCTGGACCCCTCCCACATTCCCACTACAGATCATATAAAAAGAGACATTTCCCTCATCAGTCAGTCTGAGAAATCGTGTCATGAATGTCACTTGATGGGAAAATATTAATGGATGTCACTGGATGGCTAAATATTCAGGCAAACTCAGTGTTCTCAACAGATAGTAGAAATGAAGTTTTGAAGTCTGCAATTTACCAGATGAGCGACAGTTGAAAACACAGCTCATGCTGGTCTAGAGGGAGCCCTACAGAGACACTTACACTTGGAGACACACAGCCCTACAGAGACACTTACACTTGGAGACACACAGCCCTACACAGACACTTACACTTGGAGGCACACAGCCCTACAGAGACACTTACACTTGGAGACACACAGCCCTACAGAGACACTTACACTTGGAGACACACAGCCCTACAGAGACACTTACACTTGGAGGCACACAGCCCTACACAGACACTTACACTTGGAGACACACAGCCCTACACAGACACTTACACTTGGAGGCACAGAGCCCTACAGAGACACTTACACTTGGAGGCACACAGCCCTACAGAGACACTTACACTTGGAGGCACACAGCCCTACACAGACACTTACACTTGGAGACACACAGCCCTACAGAGACACCTACACTTGGAGGCACACAGCCCTACAGAGACACTTACACTTGGAGGCACACAGCCCTACAGAGACACCTACACTTGGAGGCACACAGCCCTACAGAGACACTTACACTTGGAGGCACACAGCCCTACAGAGACACTTACACTTGGAGGCACACAGCCCTACAGAGACACCTACACTTGGAGGCACACAGCCCTACACAGACACTTACACTTGGAGGCACACAGCCCTACACAGACACTTACACTTGGAGGCACACAGCCCTACAGAGACACTTACACTTGGAGGCCCACAGCCCTACACAGACACTTACACTTGGAGGCACACAGCCCTACAGAGACACTTACACTTGGAGGCACACAGCCCTACAGAGACACTTACACTTGGAGGCACACAGCCCTACAGAGACACCTACACTTGGAGGCACACAGCCCTACACAGACACTTACACTTGGAGGCACACAGCCCTACACAGACACTTACACTTGGAGGCACACAGCCCTACAGAGACACTTACACTTGGAGGCCCACAGCCCTACACAGACACTTACACTTGGAGGCACACAGCCCTACAGAGACACTTACACTTGGAGGCACACAGCCCTACAGAGACACTTACACTTGGAGGCACACAGCCCTACAGAGACACCTACACTTGGAGGCACACAGCCCTACATAGAACTTACACTTGGAGACACACAGCCCTACACAGACACTTACACTTGGAGGCACACAGCCCTACACAGACACTTACACTTGGAGGCACACAGCCCTACAGAGACACCTACACTTGGAGGCACACAGCCCTACATAGAACTTACACTTGGAGACACACAGCCCTACAGAGACACTTACACTTGGAGGCACACAGCCCTACAGAGACACCTACACTTGGAGGCACACAGCCCTACATAGAACTTACACTTGGAGACACACAGCCCTACACAGACACTTACACTTGGAGGCACACAGCCCTACAGAGACACTTACACTTGGAGGCACACAGCCCTACAGAGACACTTACACTTGGAGGCACACAGCCCTACAGAGACACTTACACTTGGAGGCACACAGCCCTACAGAGACACTTACACTTGGAGGCACACAGCCCTACAGAGCCATCTACACTTGGAGGCACACAGCCCTACAGAGACACTTACACTTGGAGGCACACAGCCCTACACAGACACCTACACTTGGAGGCACACAGCCCTACAGAGACACTTACACTTGGAGGCACACAGCCCTACAGAGACACTTACACTTGGAGGCACACAGCCCTACACAGACACTTACACTTGGAGGCACACAGCCCTACAGAGACACTTACACTTGGAGACACACAGCCCTACAGAGACACTTACACTTGGAGGCACACAGCCCTACAGAGACACTTACACTTGGAGGCACACAGCCCTACACAGACACCTACACTTGGAGGCACACAGCCCTACAGAGACACTTACACTTGGAGGCACACAGCCCTACATAGACACTTACACTTGGAGACACACAGCCCTACACAGACACTTACACTTGGAGGCACACAGCCCTACAGAGACACTTACACTTGGAGGCACACAGCCCTACATAGACACTTACACTTGGAGGCACACAGCCCTACACAGACACTTACACTTGGAGACACACAGCCCTACAGAGACACTTACACTTGGAGGCACACAGCCCTACACAGACACTTACACTTGGAGGCACACAGCCCTACAGAGACACTTACACTTGGAGGCACACAGCCCTACACAGACACTTACACTTGGAGGCACACAGCCCTACAGAGACACTTACACTTGGAGTCACACAGCCCTACAGAGACACTTACACTTGGAGGCACACAGCCCTACACAGACACTTACACTTGGAGACACACAGCCCTACATAGACACTTACACTTGGAGACACACAGCCCTACACAGACACTTACACTTGGAGGCACACAGCCCTACAGAGACACTTACACTTGGAGGCACACAGCCCTACATAGACACTTACACTTGGAGACACACAGCCCTACACAGACACTTACACTTGGAGGCACACAGCCCTACACAGACACTTACACTTGGAGACACACAGCCCTACACAGACACTTACACTTGGAGACACACAGCCCTACACAGACACTTACACTTGGAGGCACACAGCCCTACAGAGACACTTACTTACACTTGGAGACACACAGCCCTACACAGACACTTACACTTGGAGGCACACAGCCCTACACAGACACTTACTTACACTTGGAGGCACACAGCCCTTCACAGACACTTACTTACACTTGGAGGCACACAGCCCTACAGAGACACTTACACTTGGAGGCACACAGCCCTACACAGACACTTACTTACACTTGGAGGCACACAGCCCTACAGAGACACTTACACTTGGAGGCACACAGCCCTACACAGACACTTACACTTGGAGGCACACAGCCCTACACAGACACCTACACTTGGAGGCACACAGCCCTACACAGACACTTACACTTGGAGGCACACAGCCCTACACAGACACTTACTTACACTTGGAGGCACACAGCCCTACAGAGACACTTACACTTGGAGGCACACAGCCCTACACAGACACTTACACTTGGAGGCACACAGCCCTTCACAGACACTTACTTACACTTGGAGGCACACAGCCCTACAGAGACACTTACACTTGGAGGCACACAGCCCTACACAGACACTTACACTTGGAGGCACACAGCCCTACACAGACACTTACACTTGGAGGCACACAGCCCTACAGAGACACTTACACTTGGAGACACACAGCCCTACACAGACACTTACACTTGGAGACACACAGCCCTACACAGACACTTACACTTGGAGGCACACAGCCCTACAGAGACACTTACTTACACTTGGAGACACACAGCCCTACACAGACACTTACACTTGGAGACACACAGCCCTACAGAGACACTTACACTTGGAGACACACAGCCCTACACAGACACTTACACTTGGAGGCACACAGCCCTACACAGACACTTACACTTGGAGGCACACAGCCCTACAGAAACACTTACACTTGGAGACACACAGCCCTACACAGACACTTACACTTGGAGGCACACAGCCCTACACAGACACTTACACTTGGAGACACACAGCCCTACACAGACACTTACACTTGGAGACACACAGCCCTACACAGACACTTACACTTGGAGACACACAGCCCTACAGAGACACTTACACTTGGAGGCACACAGCCCCACACAGACACTTACTTACACTTGGAGACACACAGCCCCACACAGACACTTACACTTGGAGGCACACAGCCCTACACAGACACTTACACTTGGAGACACACAGCCCTACAGAGACACTTACACTTGGAGGCACACAGCCCTACAGAGACACTTACACTTGGAGACACACAGCCCTACACAGACACTTACACTTGGAGGCACACAGCCCTACAGAGACACTTACACTTGGAGACACACAGCCCTACACAGACACTTACACTTGGAGGCACACAGCCCTACACAGACACTTACACTTGGAGGCACACAGCCCTACACAGACACTTACACTTGGAGGCACACAGCCCTACAGAGACACTTACACTTGGAGACACACAGCCCTACAGAGACACTTACACTTGGAGGCACACAGCCCTACACAGACACTTACACTTGGAGGCACACAGCCCTACACAGACACTTACACTTGGAGGCACACAGCCCTACACAGACACTTACACTTGGAGACACACAGCCATACACAGACACTTACACTTGGAGACACACAGCCCTACACAGACACTTACACTTGGAGGCACACAGCCCTACAGAGACACTTACACTTGGAGGCACACAGCCCTACATAGAACTTACACTTGGAGGCACACAGCCCTACACAGACACTAACACTTGGAGGCACACAGCCCTACAGAGACACATACACTTGGAGGCACACAGCCCTACACAGACACTTACACTTGGAGGCACACAGCCCTACAGAGACACTTACACTTGGAGACACACAGCCCTACACAGACACCTACACTTGGAGGCACACAGCCCTACACAGACACTTACACTTGGAGGCACACAGCCCTACAGAGACACTTACACTTGGAGGCACACAGCCCTACACAGACACTTACACTTGGAGGCACACAGCCCTACAGAGACACTTACACTTAGAGGCACACAGCCCTACACAGACACTTACTTACACTTGGAGACACACAGCCCTACACAGACACTTACACTTGGAGGCACACAGCCCTACACAGACACTTACACTTGGAGACACACAGCCCTACACAGAAGTTACACTTGGAGACACACAGCCCTACACAGACACTTACACTTGGAGGCACACAGCCCTACACAGACACTTACACTTGGAGGCACACAGCCCTACAGAGACACCTACACTTGGAGGCACACAGCCCTACACAGACACTTACACTTGGAGGCACACAGCCCTACACAGACACTTACACTTGGAGACACACAGCCCTACACAGACACTTACACTTGGAGGCACACAGCCCTACACAGACACTTACACTTGGAGGCACACAGCCCTACAGAGACACTTACACTTGGAGGCACACAGCCCTACAGAGACACTTACACTTGGAGGCACACAGCCCTACAGAGACACTTACACTTGGAGACACACAGCCCTACACAGACACTTACACTTGGAGACACACAGCCCTACACAGACACTTACACTTGGAGGCACACAGCCCTACACAGACACTTACACTTGGAGGCACACAGCCCTACACAGACACTTACACTTGGAGGCACACAGCCCTACACAGACACTTACACTTGGAGGCACACAGCCCTACACAGACACTTACACTTGGAGGCACACAGCCCTACACAGACACTTACACTTGGAGACACACAGCCCTACAGAGACACTTACACTTGGAGGCACACAGCCCTACACAGACACTTACACTTGGAGGCACACAGCCCTACACAGACACTTACACTTGGAGGCACACAGCCCTACAGAGACACTTACACTTGGAGGCACACAGCCCTACACAGACACTTACACTTGGAGGCACACAGCCCTACAGAGACACTCACTTACACTTGGAGGCACACAGCCCTTCACAGACACTTACACTTGGAGACACACAGCCCTACACAGACACTTACACTTGGAGGCACACAGCCCTACAGAGACACTTACTTACACTTGGAGGCACACAGCCCTTCACAGACACTTACACTTGGAGGCACACAGCCCTACACAGACACTTACACTTGGAGGCACACAGCCCTACAGAGACACTTACTTACACTTGGAGGCACACAGCCCTACACAGACACTTACACTTGGAGACACACAGCCCTACAGAGACACTTACACTTGGAGGCACACAGCCCTACACAGACACTTACACTTGGAGGCACACAGCCCTACACAGACACTTACACTTGGAGGCACACAGCCCTACAGAGACACTTACACTTGGAGGCACACAGCCCTACAGAGACACTTACACTTGGAGGCACACAGCCCTACACAGACACTTACACTTGGAGGCACACAGCCCTACAGAGACACTTACACTTGGAGACACACAGCCCTACACAGACACTTACACTTGGAGGCACACAGCCCTACAGAGACACTTACACTTGGAGGCACACAGCCCTACAGAGACACTTACACTTGGAGGCACACAGCCCTACACAGACACTTACACTTGGAGACACACAGCCCTACACAGACACTTACACTTGGAGACACACAGCCCTACACAGACACTTACACTTGGAGGCACACAGCCCTACAGAGACACTTACACTTGGAGACACACAGCCCTACACAGACACTTACACTTGGAGGCACACAGCCCTACACAGACACTTACACTTGGAGACACACAGCCCTACAGAGACACCTACACTTGGAGACACACAGCCCTACAGAGACACTTACACTTGGAGGCACACAGCCCTACACAGACACTTACACTTGGAGACACACAGCCCTACAGAGACACTTACACTTGGAGGCACACAGCCCTACACAGACACTTACACTTGGAGGCACACAGCCCTACACAGACACTTACACTTGGAGGCACACAGCCCTACAGAGACACTTACACTTGGAGGCACACAGCCCTACACAGACACCTACACTTGGAGGCACACAGCCCTACACAGACACTTACACTTGGAGACACACAGCCCTACACAGACACTTACTTACACTTGGAGGCACACAGCCCTACAGAGACACTTACACTTGGAGGCACACAGCCCTACACAGACACTTACACTTGGAGA
>JAWQFJ010028297.1:5000-12989 GCA_034096865.1 Theodoxus fluviatilis | reverse complement strand
CTACCCTAACCTCCAGCTGTGATAACACTAAGTCACTGCACCTACCCTAACCTCCAGCTGTGATAACACTAAGTCACTGCACCTACCCTAACCTCCAGCTGTGATAACACTAAGTCACTGCACCTACCCTAACCTCCAGCTGTGATAACACTAAGTCACTGCACCTACCCTAACCTCCAGCTGTGATAACACTAAGTCACTGCACCTACCCTAACCTCCAGCTGTGATAACACTAAGTCACTGCACCTACCCTAACCTCCAGCTGTGATAACACTAAGTCACTGCACCTACCCTAACCTCCAGCTGTGATAACACTAAGTCACTGCACCTACCCTAACCTCCAGCTGTGATAACACTAAGTCACTGCACCTACCCTAACCTCCAGCTGTGATAACACTAAGTCACTGCACCTACCCTAACCTCCAGCTGTGATAACACTAAGTCACTGCACCTACCCTAACCTCCAGCTGTGATAACACTAAGTCACTGCACCTACCCTAACCTCCAGCTGTGATAACACTAAGTCACTGCACCTACCCTAACCTCCAGCTGTGATAACACTAAGTCACTGCACCTACCCTAACCTCCAGCTGTGATAACACTAAGTCACTGCACCTACCCTAACCTCCAGCTGTGATAACACTAAGTCACTGCACCTACCCTAACCTCCAGCTGTGATAACACTAAGTCACTGCACCTACCCTAACCTCCAGCTGTGATAACACTAAGTCACTGCACCTACCCTAACCTCCAGCTGTGATAACACTAAGTCACTGCACCTACCCTAACCTCCAGCTGTGATAACACTAAGTCACTGCACCTACCCTAACCTCCAGCTGTGATAACACTAAGTCACTGCACCTACCCTAACCTCCAGCTGTGATAACACTAAGTCACTGCACCTACCCTAACCTCCAGCTGTGATAACACTAAGTCACTGCACCTACCCTAACCTCCAGCTGTGATAACACTAAGTCACTGCACCTACCCTAACCTCCAGCTGTGATAACACTAAGTCACTGCACCTACCCTAACCTCCAGCTGTGATAACACTAAGTCACTGCACCTACCCTAACCTCCAGCTGTGATAACACTAAGTCACTGCACCTACCCTAACCTCCAGCTGTGATAACACTAAGTCACTGCACCTACCCTAACCTCCAGCTGTGATAACACTAAGTCACTGCACCTACCCTAACCTCCAGCTGTGATAACACTAAGTCACTGCACCTACCCTAACCTCCAGCTGTGATAACACTAAGTCACTGCACCTACCCTAACCTCCAGCTGTGATAACACTAAGTCACTGCACCTACCCTAACCTCCAGCTGTGATAACACTAAGTCACTGCACCTACCCTAACCTCCAGCTGTGATAACACTAAGTCACTGCACCTACCCTAACCTCCAGCTGTGATAACACTAAGTCACTGCACCTACCCTAACCTCCAGCTGTGATAACACTAAGTCACTGCACCTACCCTAACCTCCAGCTGTGATAACACTAAGTCACTGCACCTACCCTAACCTCCAGCTGTGATAACACTAAGTCACTGCACCTACCCTAACCTCCAGCTGTGATAACACTAAGTCACTGCACCTACCCTAACCTCCAGCTGTGATAACACTAAGTCACTGCACCTACCCTAACCTCCAGCTGTGATAACAGTAAGTCACTGCACCTACCCTAACCTCCAGCTGTGATAACACTAAGTCACTGCACCTACCCTAACCTCCAGCTGTGATAACACTAAGTCACTGCACCTACCCTAACCTCCAGCTGTGATAACACTAAGTCACTGCACCTACCCTAACCTCCAGCTGTGATAACACTAAGTCACTGCACCTACCCTAACCTCCAGCTGTGATAACACTAAGTCACTGCACCTACCCTAACCTCCAGCTGTGATAACACTAAGTCACTGCACCTACCCTAACCTCCAGCTGTGATAACACTAAGTCACTGCACCTACCCTAACCTCCAGCTGTGATAACACTAAGTCACTGCACCTACCCTAACCTCCAGCTGTGATAACACTAAGTCACTGCACCTACCCTAACCTCCAGCTGTGATAACACTAAGTCACTGCACCTACCCTAACCTCCAGCTGTGATAACACTAAGTCACTGCACCTACCCTAACCTCCAGCTGTGATAACACTAAGTCACTGCACCTACCCTAACCTCCAGCTGTGATAACACTAAGTCACTGCACCTACCCTAACCTCCAGCTGTGATAACACTAAGTCACTGCACCTACCCTAACCTCCAGCTGTGATAACACTAAGTCACTGCACCTACCCTAACCTCCAGCTGTGATAACACTAAGTCACTGCACCTACCCTAACCTCCAGCTGTGATAACACTAAGTCACTGCACCTACCCTAACCTCCAGCTGTGATAACACTAAGTCACTGCACCTACCCTAACCTCCAGCTGTGATAACACTAAGTCACTGCACCTACCCTAACCTCCAGCTGTGATAACACTAAGTCACTGCACCTACCCTAACCTCCAGCTGTGATAACACTAAGTCACTGCACCTACCCTAACCTCCAGCTGTGATAACACTAAGTCACTGCACCTACCCTAACCTCCAGCTGTGATAACACTAAGTCACTGCACCTACCCTAACCTCCAGCTGTGATAACACTAAGTCACTGCACCTACCCTAACCTCCAGCTGTGATAACACTAAGTCACTGCACCTACCCTAACCTCCAGCTGTGATAACACTAAGTCACTGCACCTACCCTAACCTCCAGCTGTGATAACACTAAGTCACTGCACCTACCCTAACCTCCAGCTGTGATAACACTAAGTCACTGCACCTACCCTAACCTCCAGCTGTGATAACACTAAGTCACTGCACCTACCCTAACCTCCAGCTGTGATAACACTAAGTCACTGCACCTACCCTAACCTCCAGCTGTGATAACACTAAGTCACTGCACCTACCCTAACCTCCAGCTGTGATAACACTAAGTCACTGCACCTACCCTAACCTCCAGCTGTGATAACACTAAGTCACTGCACCTACCCTAACCTCCAGCTGTGATAACACTAAGTCACTGCACCTACCCTAACCTCCAGCTGTGATAACACTAAGTCACTGCACCTACCCTAACCTCCAGCTGTGATAACACTAAGTCACTGCACCTACCCTAACCTCCAGCTGTGATAACACTAAGTCACTGCACCTACCCTAACCTCCAGCTGTGATAACACTAAGTCACTGCACCTACCCTAACCTCCAGCTGTGATAACACTAAGTCACTGCACCTACCCTAACCTCCAGCTGTGATAACACTAAGTCACTGCACCTACCCTAACCTCCAGCTGTGATAACACTAAGTCACTGCACCTACCCTAACCTCCAGCTGTGATAACACTAAGTCACTGCACCTACCCTAACCTCCAGCTGTGATAACACTAAGTCACTGCACCTACCCTAACCTCCAGCTGTGATAACACTAAGTCACTGCACCTACCCTAACCTCCAGCTGTGATAACACTAAGTCACTGCACCTACCCTAACCTCCAGCTGTGATAACACTAAGTCACTGCACCTACCCTAACCTCCAGCTGTGATAACACTAAGTCACTGCACCTACCCTAACCTCCAGCTGTGATAACACTAAGTCACTGCACCTACCCTAACCTCCAGCTGTGATAACACTAAGTCACTGCACCTACCCTAACCTCCAGCTGTGATAACACTAAGTCACTGCACCTACCCTAACCTCCAGCTGTGATAACACTAAGTCACTGCACCTACCCTAACCTCCAGCTGTGATAACACTAAGTCACTGCACCTACCCTAACCTCCAGCTGTGATAACACTAAGTCACTGCACCTACCCTAACCTCCAGCTGTGATAACACTAAGTCACTGCACCTACCCTAACCTCCAGCTGTGATAACACTAAGTCACTGCACCTACCCTAACCTCCAGCTGTGATAACACTAAGTCACTGCACCTACCCTAACCTCCAGCTGTGATAACACTAAGTCACTGCACCTACCCTAACCTCCAGCTGTGATAACACTAAGTCACTGCACCTACCCTAACCTCCAGCTGTGATAACACTAAGTCACTGCACCTACCCTAACCTCCAGCTGTGATAACACTAAGTCACTGCACCTACCCTAACCTCCAGCTGTGATAACACTAAGTCACTGCACCTACCCTAACCTCCAGCTGTGATAACACTAAGTCACTGCACCTACCCTAACCTCCAGCTGTGATAACACTAAGTCACTGCACCTACCCTAACCTCCAGCTGTGATAACACTAAGTCACTGCACCTACCCTAACCTCCAGCTGTGATAACACTAAGTCACTGCACCTACCCTAACCTCCAGCTGTGATAACACTAAGTCACTGCACCTACCCTAACCTCCAGCTGTGATAACACTAAGTCACTGCACCTACCCTAACCTCCAGCTGTGATAACACTAAGTCACTGCACCTACCCTAACCTCCAGCTGTGATAACAGTAAGTCACTGCACCTACCCTAACCTCCAGCTGTGATAACACTAAGTCACTGCACCTACCCTAACCTCCAGCTGTGATAACACTAAGTCACTGCACCTACCCTAACCTCCAGCTGTGATAACACTAAGTCACTGCACCTACCCTAACCTCCAGCTGTGATAACACTAAGTCACTGCACCTACCCTAACCTCCAGCTGTGATAACACTAAGTCACTGCACCTACCCTAACCTCCAGCTGTGATAACACTAAGTCACTGCACCTACCCTAACCTCCAGCTGTGATAACACTAAGTCACTGCACCTACCCTAACCTCCAGCTGTGATAACACTAAGTCACTGCACCTACCCTAACCTCCAGCTGTGATAACACTAAGTCACTGCACCTACCCTAACCTCCAGCTGTGATAACAGTAAGTCACTGCACCTACCCTAACCTCCAGCTGTGATAACACTAAGTCACTGCACCTACCCTAACCTCCAGCTGTGATAACACTAAGTCACTGCACCTACCCTAACCTCCAGCTGTGATAACACTAAGTCACTGCACCTACCCTAACCTCCAGCTGTGATAACACTAAGTCACTGCACCTACCCTAACCTCCAGCTGTGATAACACTAAGTCACTGCACCTACCCTAACCTCCAGCTGTGATAACACTAAGTCACTGCACCTACCCTAACCTCCAGCTGTGATAACACTAAGTCACTGCACCTACCCTAACCTCCAGCTGTGATAACACTAAGTCACTGCACCTACCCTAACCTCCAGCTGTGATAACACTAAGTCACTGCACCTACCCTAACCTCCAGCTGTGATAACACTAAGTCACTGCACCTACCCTAACCTCCAGCTGTGATAACACTAAGTCACTGCACCTACCCTAACCTCCAGCTGTGATAACACTAAGTCACTGCACCTACCCTAACCTCCAGCTGTGATAACACTAAGTCACTGCACCTACCCTAACCTCCAGCTGTGATAACACTAAGTCACTGCACCTACCCTAACCTCCAGCTGTGATAACACTAAGTCACTGCACCTACCCTAACCTCCAGCTGTGATAACACTAAGTCACTGCACCTACCCTAACCTCCAGCTGTGATAACACTAAGTCACTGCACCTACCCTAACCTCCAGCTGTGATAACACTAAGTCACTGCACCTACCCTAACCTCCAGCTGTGATAACACTAAGTCACTGCACCTACCCTAACCTCCAGCTGTGATAACAGTAAGTCACTGCACCTACCCTAACCTCCAGCTGTGATAACACTAAGTCACTGCACCTACCCTAACCTCCAGCTGTGATAACACTAAGTCACTGCACCTACCCTAACCTCCAGCTGTGATAACACTAAGTCACTGCACCTACCCTAACCTCCAGCTGTGATAACACTAAGTCACTGCACCTACCCTAACCTCCAGCTGTGATAACACTAAGTCACTGCACCTACCCTAACCTCCAGCTGTGATAACACTAAGTCACTGCACCTACCCTAACCTCCAGCTGTGATAACACTAAGTCACTGCACCTACCCTAACCTCCAGCTGTGATAACACTAAGTCACTGCACCTACCCTAACCTCCAGCTGTGATAACACTAAGTCACTGCACCTACCCTAACCTCCAGCTGTGATAACACTAAGTCACTGCACCTACCCTAACCTCCAGCTGTGATAACACTAAGTCACTGCACCTACCCTAACCTCCAGCTGTGATAACACTAAGTCACTGCACCTACCCTAACCTCCAGCTGTGATAACACTAAGTCACTGCACCTACCCTAACCTCCAGCTGTGATAACACTAAGTCACTGCACCTACCCTAACCTCCAGCTGTGATAACACTAAGTCACTGCACCTACCCTAACCTCCAGCTGTGATAACAGTAAGTCACTGCACCTACCCTAACCTCCAGCTGTGATAACACTAAGTCACTGCACCTACCCTAACCTCCAGCTGTGATAACACTAAGTCACTGCACCTACCCTAACCTCCAGCTGTGATAACACTAAGTCACTGCACCTACCCTAACCTCCAGCTGTGATAACACTAAGTCACTGCACCTACCCTAACCTCCAGCTGTGATAACACTAAGTCACTGCACCTACCCTAACCTCCAGCTGTGATAACACTAAGTCACTGCACCTACCCTAACCTCCAGCTGTGATAACAGTAAGTCACTGCACCTACCCTAACCTCCAGCTGTGATAACACTAAGTCACTGCACCTACCCTAACCTCCAGCTGTGATAACACTAAGTCACTGCACCTACCCTAACCTCCAGCTGTGATAACACTAAGTCACTGCACCTACCCTAACCTCCAGCTGTGATAACAGTAAGTCACTGCACCTACCCTAACCTCCAGCTGTGATAACACTAAGTCACTGCACCTATCCTAACCTCCAGCTGTGATAACACTAAGTCACTGCACCTACCCTAACCTCCAGCTGTGATAACAGTAAGTCACTGCACCTACCCTAACCTCCAGCTGTGATAACAGTAAGTCACTGCACCTACCCTAACCTCCAGCTGTGATAACAGTAAGTCACTGCACCTACCCTAACCTCCAGCTGTGACATCACTAAAACCATCTCATGCACTCCACCCCATGCATGAGCCCAGAGAAAGCAGTCACTCTAGTGACACAACAGAAATAAACAACATGGACAAAATGTCCTCTTTCACACCATGAAATACCGGCTTACTTTGCATTCATATCAGTCCAAGATGCTTAGCAATTTTTAACATTATTAACTGCAATTAGAATTCATCCATATAATTTAAGATAAGGTGTGATTTTTAGACATAATTTACTGCAATTAGAATTCACTCCTATCATTCTAAGATGAAGTGTAATTTTTTTCACATAATTTACTTCATTAACTCTTCTCGTCCCATTTGCCGCACAGTGCGCCAAAGCGCATTCAGTTGCCTCCCAATCGCCGCACGCTGCGCCAAAGCTACTTCGCTTCGTTTCGTTTGTATAATCCACACTTTCTAGTGTTCTCTATCGGACCCAATGTGGTTTTAGAGCAGTAGAGAACTCTCCCACAACGTTTGATGAACCTCTAACGCAGAGCGTGAGGTTTAATGCGACTTTTGTGGACTGATTGTGATTGTTTTGATCGAAATGTCTGAGAACATCCCGGAAGTTCTGCATCGCTCTGCGCTAAAGCTTTTTTGCTTCGTTTCTTTGTATAATCCACACTTTATAGTGTTCCCTATCAGACCTAATGTGGTTTTACAGCAGTAGAGAGGTCTCTCACAACGTTAGATGAACGTGTGTGTACTGCAACGTGGACTGATTGTGATTGATTTGATCGAGATGTCTGAAGGAACTGACTGTCATTGTGATGGACGGTTCGTCTCTTCTGTATGTCAGTGCTAGAAAACTGTTAAAGATATTTATTTTAAATTTTGACTGGACATTTTCCAATGGATGATTATTGTGTGGTGAAATTCTGGAAAGGATCAGTGGGATCATTACCAAG
>JAWQFJ010028297.1:0-2500 GCA_034096865.1 Theodoxus fluviatilis | reverse complement strand
GTACCCAGCACCACAAGACACTCACAACTACAGCCATCCAGTCTGCTGTGTACCCAGTACCACAAGACACTCACAACCACAGCCATCCAGTCTGCTGAGTACCCAGCACCACATGACACTCACAACCACAGCCATCCAGTCTGCTGTGTACCCAGTACCACAAGACACTCACAACCATCGCCATCCAGTCTGCTGTGTACCCAGCACCACAAGACACTCACAACCACAGCCATCCAGTCTGCTGTGTACCCAGCACCACAAGACACTCACAGCCATCCAGTCTGCTGTGTACCCAGCACCACAAGACACTCACAACCACAGCCATCCAGTCTGCTGTGTACCCAGCACCACAAGACACTCACAACCACAGCCATCCAGTCTGCTGTGTACCCAGCACCACAAGACACTCACAACCACAGCCATCCAGTCTGCTGTGTACCCAGCACCACAAGACACTCACAGCCACAGCCATCCAGTCTGCTGTGTACCCAGCACCACAAGACACTCACAACCACAGCCATCCAGTCTGCTGTGTACCCAGTACCACAAGACACTCACAGCCACAGCCATCCAGTCTGCTGAGTACCCAGCACCACAAGACACTCACAACCACAGCCATCCAGTCTGCTGTATACCCAGCACCACAAGACACTCACAACCACAGCCATCAACAAACACACCAGTGAATTATGGCATGATTACATTTAGAGAAGCAAGACAAACACGTCTGAGAAAGTACTGTGAGCAGAATTAGCAAAACAGAAAGTTTGAATCTGAAATGAAATAGAATAGATGAGAATGAAAAGAGCTAACACTCCCCCCCCCCCCCCCCCCCCCTCCTAGAATTATACACAGGGAAAAAACAAGCAGTGTGACCTGGTAAGAAGCAACTCTTCATGATTCTCTTATCCAAGTCAGACTGGCATTTCAACGCACTTTGTCTGTTTCACTCCTACATACTGCATGTCATATATAGCACCAAGTTTTCTTTCCTGTCTGTGTCAGTGGCAACAGGGCAACACTCTTTGTTTATCCCATGTTCTGTCTTCCACTGTTAACAGCTGGCAACAACCGTGCCCCATTCAGTCCAAGGCAGAGGAGTGAAGGCGAAAGTGAGAGGAGTGACTGACAGTGCACTTGCCCCAGGAATGATACAGCACTCCGCAAGCAAGTTCTAGAGGTCTACAGAACCAAGTATAGCTCCCATCCCCAAACCAGCACTAGCTGGGGACAATCACCACTACATGCAAATGCAATCGAGAACTTGGACAGCGGAATAAACATCTCACTGCTACCACGTGCTGTGCGTCATTGCGGTGTTTGACAAGCGAGAGAAACAGCTACACCTGCTTCCGCCACAAACCTTGTCATCAGTGCATGTATCCCTTTCTGTGGCGTGCAAAATGCAATGTGCCGCATAAAAATTATAGAGGTTGAGTCAAAGCGACGTGCAATTCTCCTCTTTGAGCCCAACGGATGGACCTCAACCAAGGAATGCAATTCATCAGTCTCAGTGTCAGTTGTCAGTGCCAATGCCAGTGTCAGTTGTCAGTGCCAATGCCAGTGTCAGTGCTAATGCCAGTGCCAGTGTCAGTGCCAATGCCAGTGTCAGTGCCAATGCCAGTGTTAGTGCCGATGCCAGTGTCAGTGTCACTTGTCAGTGCCAATGCCAGTGTCAGTGCCAATGCCAGTGTCAGTGCCAATGCCAGTGTCAGTGCCAATGCCAGTGTCAGTGCCAATGCCAGTGTCAATGCCAGTGTCAGTGTCAGTTGTTAGTGCCAATGCCAATGCCAGTGTCAGTGCCAATGCCAGTGTCAGTGCCAATGCCAGTGTCAGTGCCAATGCGTGTCTGTGCCAATGCCAGTGTCAGTTGTCAGTGCCAATGCCAGTGTCAGTGCCAATGCCAGTGTCAGTTGTCAGTGCCAATGCCAGTGTCAGTGCCAATGCCAGTGTCAGTGCCAATGCCAGTGTCAGTGCCAATGCCAGTGTCAGTTCCAGTGTCAGTGCCAATGCCAGTGTCAGTGCCAATGCCAGTGTCAGTACCAATGCCAGTGCCAGTGTCAGTTGTCAGTGCCAATGCCAGTGACAGTGCCAACACACACCTCTGACGCCTTTTTCACCACGGCCATCTTGCTCCTGTGGACTTGGACGGTGCGAAGGAACATCCGCAGAAACCTCAGCAGGAACCAGCCTGTGAAGCTGCAGTCACAAGCAACACAGCCTAACGGTCAGGACAGCAGGGGACACTTCTCACCCGCCTGGGAAAAACGCATCTACATAGGAAGACTTTCTCATTTACATACTAGGAAGAGTTTCTCATCTACATAGGAAGACTTTCTCATCTACATAGGAAGACTTTCTCATCTACATAGGAAGACTTTCTCATCTACATAGGAAGACTTTCTCATCTACATAGGAAGACTTTCTCATCTACATAGGAAGACTTTCTCATCTACATAGGAAGACTTTCTCATCTACATAGGAAGACTTTCTCATCTAG
>JAWQFJ010028296.1:99469-123552 GCA_034096865.1 Theodoxus fluviatilis | reverse complement strand
ATGGAAGCGAAGCTGTACGCCTCTTGTGATGCTCAGACAACAGAGAGAAGAGAGGAGATGAGAGAGAGAGAGAGAGAGAGAGAGAGAGAAGAGGCAAGAGAGATACACAGAGAGAGAGAGAGAGAGAGAGAGAGAGAGAGAGAGACAGAGAGAGAGAGAGAGAGAGAGAGGGGGGGGGGGAGCTGGGAAAAGGAGAGGAAGGGAAGAGAGAATGAGAGTAAGAGATGGGGAGAGAGAGAGAGAGAGAGAGAGAGAGACGAGAGAGAGAGAGAGAGAGAGAGAGAGAGAGAGAGAGAGAGAGAGAGAGAGAGAGAGGAGAGAGAGGGGGTGGGGGGGCTGAGGAGGAAGGAAGGGAAGAGAGAATGAGAGTAAGACAAGGGGGAGGAAGGGAAGAGAGAATGAAGGTAAGAGAGTGGGGAGAGGAGGAGAGAGAGAGAGAGCGATGAGAGAGATGAGGAGAGAGAGCGAGAGCAGGAGAGATAGAGAGAGTAAGAAGAGAGAGAGGATCTGAGAGAGGGGGGGGGGGGGGATGTGAGCTGGGGGAAGGGGAAAAGAGAATGAGAGTAAGAGAGTGGGGGGGAGAGAGAGAGAGAGAGAGAGAGAGGGAATAGAGGAGAGAGAGAGAGAGAGAGAGAGAGAGAGAGAGAGAGATCATGCACACAGAGACAGAGAATGTGTGTACGTGTGTGTGTGTGTGTGTGTGTGTGTGTGTGTGTGTGTGTGTGTTGGTGTGTTGGGAAGAGAGTAGGGACGGACGGAGAAAAGAAAATGGTGCTAGAGCGCGTCAGTTGGACAGCCTAAGGTCAATACGATCGTTTAGAGTAACAGACGATCGTTTAGCCCTATTTTTACAAATGACGTTCAAAGAGTAGAGAATTATTTTACTGTTGAGCTGTGTTCACCGTACTAGGGGAGACAACCGTGCAATCCTGATTATGTTTTCCATACACTGATACAGGCGAGTTGTTTCATACTGGATGAGCGATCTTTTTTCTTTTCTTCACGAACGCAAAAGCGAAGTGGAAGAAACAAGAAACATTATGGTTGTGGCAGGATTCAACCCGTCACACCACAGCGAATCACTATCGTGGATCTTCTCCAAAGCGATACATAATGGCATGTGTGGCAGTGCTTTCGGGCGGAAGCGATCAGGCTTGTCGACGCGCATGCGCAATTCTCCTGACAACAGACAACAAATATGGATGCTCGCCTCTAGATCCACGAGTGAGTGAAACAAGCGGACATTGCAGATACAGCGAAAGAATGACGTCTAAAAACAAGCGTGTCCAAGTTTGGGGGAGATTTCGTCCAACGTCAAATTTCAGTTCCGACATCATCGAGCTTCTTCCCGATGGACGAGTGAGTATACGTTGGTTTGAAATTGTTGTCATCTTCGAATTTGTCGTCAGTAAATGAGTAATTAAATCTATTCTTGATGTTGCTAGACCTTAACAAACGTTGAAAGCAGTATGTAAATATGCTCTTGGAATGTTTAAACACGTTTTATATTGATTGTACTTTTTCTATGCAGTAATCATCATATTTGAATTTCAACTGGATCTGTTTGTGCAGGCGGGAAGGTACTAAAAAAAGCTGAACCTGAAATTAGTTATTAGTATTCCTGTATTATGTTAACACAGTTCATGCTTCTTTCCGCCAGATTATGCATGGGGGATGGTTATTTTGTAGTAAAGCTACTATAGGGTTTTGAGGTCACTTCAACTCTGTTGCACTCTGGACTATATCAACATGTCCTGGAGAAATCACGTGACTACTCGAAATTTCAGTGCTGACAGCGATGATGCTACAGCTAATCTGAGTGATGGTCAGTGGTTGTAAATGTTTGGGAATGAATTGGTTACAGGTTGAAAAGCTCTTAATCCGAATAATCAAGATGATATACAACAAATTGGGAATCGTTTTTTGACTCACATGCGAAGCAAAACTGAGTCTATGTACTCACCCTTTTCGTCCGTCCGGGCGTCCGGGCGTCCGAAAACTTTAACGTTGGAATTTTCTCGGAGACTATTAAGTCTATCAATACCAAATGTGGCATGATGGTGTATGATGACAAGGCCTCAATAAACACACATAGTGACTTAACCTTGCTTCAAGGTCAAGGTCGCAGAGGCCATAAATGTTGTCTAAAAAACAGTTATTTTTTTACATTTTCTCAATTTTCTCTGAAGTTTTTGAGATTGGATACCTGACCTATATATGGTATATAGGGCAAAGTAATCCCTATCTTTTGATACCAGTTTGGTTGACCTTGCTTCAAGGTCAAGGTCACAGGAGCTCTTCAAAGTTAGATTGTATACATATTTTGAAGTGACCCTGACCCTGAACTATGGAAGATAACTCTTCCAAACTTCATAACGTTGTAGTACACATGTTATACTTTAATCATGAAACCCATTTGGTCACACATCATCAAGGTCAAGGTCACTTTGACCCTTATGAAATGTGACCAAAATGGGGTAGTGAACCACTAAAAGTGACCATATCTCATGGTAGAAAGTGCCAATAAGCACCATTGTGCTTCCTATATCTTGAATTAATAGCTTTGTGTTGCATGACCTTGGATGATCTTGACCTTGGGTCAAGGTCGCATGTATTTATGTAGGAAAAATGTGTAAAGCATTTCTTAGTGTATGATGTCATTGGTAGGTTTAGTTGTTTGACCTTGAAGGTCACCCGAAGGTCAAGGTAATGTAAAGGTCAAGGTCATGTAAAGGTCAAGGTCAAGCATGTGAGTCGTATGGGCTTTGCCCTTCTTGTTTTCATTGTCAGAGAGTGGCTGGGATGTGATCATTGATTTTATTTCCAGTCACAAATACAAATTATAATCGTTTTGTTTGTTTGTGTTCCTTGCACAAGTCAAGTCATTATTTTTCTTGCACACACAGGGAATCAACATCCACAAACGGGAGGTGAAAAAAGGAAGAATCAACAACCAGATTATGGACTGGTCATTTAGGTTGGACGGAATTTTCCACAATTCCAGCCAGGACTATGTCTACAACACTGTGGCTTCCAACATTGTCTCGTCAGCTCTGGACGGCTACAATGGTAACATAACATAAACTTTATTCATAAGAAAAAACGAAATTGATCAGGGGTTAACCCCTTCCCTGCCATGTATTTTGCACACCATATACCAGGGAATTTTCTCACGTTTTACTGTACCAGTGTTTGTCATTTCATAGTGTTCTTATTTTCCAGAGCACTGAACAGAGCAGAGAACTGACTCATTTGTAGTTGTCTTCCTTTCATAACGGTGCTTCATTAGAAGCCCAAACATTATCCAGGACCTAGCGAGCTCTTACAGTTTGAGGCCCATTAAATTTCCGGGCATGGCAGGGAAGGGGTTAAGATACATTTGCATTATAATTGTAGCTAGTATTAGCTGTATACAAACGCACCATTACTTATACAACTTTTTACAAGGACAAAAGTTTATAAACATAGGATGGGGTAGGATGAATCTGGGTAAATATATTACCAAAAGATGAAGATCAAAATGCCCTTCTAGATTTATCAGTATTAAGAATACCCATGGTAGGTGGTATTAAAGAGCGATTGTACCTGTGCATGCTATGGAAATATAAAGTCTATGACTTAGGGCATTTATCCTGAATGGAATTCTATGAGGATGGGTTATTCTGCATCTGTCATGATGATAAATGACTTGTTACTTACTTGATTTTCACAGACAGAGCAGATTAAAAGTTTGTTGGCAATAATAAAACCAAACAGCAAAGGTAAAAAAAAGAAGAAGTTCTTGCCATGAGCCAGCATTGGGTTGGAATACTCCCCAGGGAGTGGAATAGGTGCTGGTGCCTGTCTGTGTGCGTCTTACCTGTCTGTCACTGATGGTCACTGATGGTCACTGATGGTCATTGAGTGCCAGTGAAGGATTGATGAAGCAGTCCGGTGATCAGGGGGTAAAGTGTAAAGCCGTTTGAGACCCAGACATGGGTGATGAGTCACTATATGAAATCGACCTTTGCTCTCGCATGCCTAATTCCCACGAATTGAAAGGTCTTGTCTAGTGGTTGCCATGTTTGTGTAGGGTCTGCAGGTTCTGTGTTCAGTAAAGATATACATCTCATATGTAGCTGTTGCTTTTGAAGTCTATCCAAGAAAATAAAATCAAAGGAAATGAGGCAGGATATCACATACTTCATAAAATACACAGGACATGGTGAAAATCTTGGTTGTTTGTTGAATTGGAGACAAGTTAAAAGAGACACATGTATACAGAATAAGATTGTATCTCTTCTACCACTCTGTATGTCTGCATTTTAGCTTGTCTCTGTTTTAATCAATGTTGAGGAACTGTACGCCATGTGTTTTATCAAATACTACAGCAAATAATAATCATATTGTTTTAGACTATGGAATTTACATGATACTTCACCCAGACTTGCTATGTCTTTGCTCTCTGAATGATGCATTTGGTCCACACACAAAAATTAGTTGTCTTAACAGTCCTTCCCTTGATAGGCCCTTTTCTTCCTGCCAACAAGAAACTTAAAAAAAAATGAAATTATCAAAAAAGAGAAACAAAAGATGAACAACAAAATGCATGCTGTCCTTCTTCCATATGAAAACTATTTACCTATTAAGAAAAATTTCACCAGAAAAAGAGAAATTTTGAATTTACATTCAGATGAATCTACTGTACACATGACATTTCTTAATACACACACATATACACACACATATACACACACAAATGTGTGCAGTTTCAATCAGGCCTCATTTGAAAAACAGAACAAAATCCCCAAAATCTATCAACCCTATTTTTTGTGGCTGTGTCACCATAACCACAACTGTTTTTATTTCCTTTCCTTAGTGTCATTTCATCTTGCACTATTCCAGTCTTTGCTGTGTGCTTGCAGGCACGATCATGTGCTATGGCCAGACTGGAGCTGGGAAGACATTCACCATGACAGGTGCCACGGAGAACTACCAGCATCGAGGCATCATTCCTCGTGGAGTCTCCCAGATCTTCAGAGAAATTGAGGACCGCACAGAACATGCCATCACAGTCAGGTAGGAACTTTTTTAATATAACATTTTAAAATTATTTTTAATTTTATCTTCACTCTAAACTTTATATATACATTATTAAAAGAAGACATGTTATGTACATATTGCAAAAAATCGGTGCAGTAGACTGAGTAGAGAAAGGAAAACATAAATTTGATTACTAAAAAGTGTGCTTCAGAAAGTTGACTGAGCATGCCAGTAAACATTCGAAGGAATCACAAGTGTGGCTCTTTCTACAAAATGTGTTCGAAATATGTTCCAGGAAATAATATTTCAGTTTGGCAGCCCTAGTTTTAAACCACCATTACAAGTGGCATGAAAGGTGTCCGACGGCTGTAGAGTCAGGTAGTCTCCGGCCGTGAACCTGATAGGCTGGCGTCAGGTCGCGCCTGTGCTTGCTGCCTCGGTCTTCTCAGCAAAGCACTGACTGACCTCTCAGTACCACTCCTGTCATTGTCCTTCAACTTGGACTTGAACTTTACTTTGAGGGCAGCGCCCATTGCAGTTACATAACCAGAGAGCACCCTGAGAGTCCCACTGTCTGCCAAGGGTGCCGTAATTTCTCTTCTATGGCCCGTATCATTCATTCAGGCAGGATTTTCTGCTAGCCAGGCCTTATGCTTAGAAGTTTTGTTCATTTTAGTGGCTGATGGAGGTTTTTGAGTGCACTGCATTTAATGACATCATCAATAGTTGGACGTCACCAGCTTTGTGATGAGGATAACATTTTTCTTTTTTGTTATATTTCCAAAATGAGATAACAGATAAACTAAAAGATTTAATGGATTATTCCTTGCATTAAAACCCGACCTTGCACTAAATTTTGTCAGGATCCATTTGAACTTTTTATAAATTATTTTGCATGAGTAAAACATCCTCTCCTTAGGGAAGGTAACAGCATCCAGCATACATAAACATCACTAACATTCCAGAATAGATTTAACTATTACCTGGGATGATAGTCCTGCCCACAAGCTTGTGCCTACATCTTTTGAAGGCAAAGTGATGCACATTGCTAGGGATGCGCCTTGAGCATGTCTTAACTCATTGGAAAGCGCTTTATAAATCCACACATTATTATTATTATTATCTAGTTTTCTAGCATTGTATTCTTGCATCATGGAAGGATACACAAGTACATTGTTTTTTGACTCACATGCGAAGCAAAAGTGAGTCTATGTACTCACCCTTTTCGTCCGTCCGGGCGTCCGGTCCGGGCGTCCGAAAACTTTAACGCTGGATTTTTCTCGGAGACTATTAAGTCTATCAATACCAAATGTGGCATGATGGTGTATGATGACAAGGCCTCAAAAAAATACATAGTTACTTAACCTTGCTTCAAGGTCAAGGTCGCAGGGGCCATAAATGTTGTCTAAAAAAGTCATTTTTCACATTTTCTCAATTTTCTCTGAAGTTTTTGAGATTGGATACCTGACCTATATATGGTATATAGGGAAAAGTAATCCCTATCTTTTGATACCAGTTTGGTTGACCTTGCTTCAAGGTCAAGGTCACAGGAGCTCTTCAAAGTTGGATTATATACATATTTTGAAGTGACCTTGACCCTGAACTATGGAAGATAACTGTTTCAAACTTAATAATTATGTGGGGCACATGTTATACTTTCATCATGAGACACATTTGGTCACATATCATCAAGGTCAAGGTCACTTTGACCCTTATGAAATGTGACCAAAATGGGGTAGTGAACCACTAAAAGTGACCATATCTCATGGTAGAAAGTGCCAATAATCACCATTGTGCTTCCTATGTCTTGAATTAACAGCTTTGTGTTGCATGACCTTGGATGACCTTGACCTTGGGTCAAGGCCACAGGTATTTGGTAGGGAAAATGTGTAAAGCATTTCTTAGTGTATGATGTCATTGCTAGGTGTAGTTGTTTGACCTTGACCTTGAGGGTCACCTGAAGGTCAAGGTCATGTAAAGCTCAAGGTCAAGCATGTGAGTCGTATGGGGTTTGCCCTTCTTGTTCTTTTTTGTTATATTTCCAAAATGAGATAACAGATAACCTAAAAGATTTCATGGATTATTCCTTGCATTAAAACCGGACCTTGCACCAAATTTTGTCAGGATCCATTTGAACTTTTTATAAATTATTTTGCATGAGTAAAACATCCTCTCCTTAGGGAAGGTAACAGCATCCAGCATACATAAACATCACTAACTATTACCTGCAGACCTGCCAAATGCTACGCTTTAGGCGTAGCATGCTACGCTTTCGACATGCCTGCTACGCTGCTACGCTTGTCCATAAAAACTACGCTTTTTCCCGCGTGCTTGAACAACTTTTGACCCCGATGGAGAATCCCCCCCCCCCCCCCCCCCCCCCCCCCCCCCCCCGCTTTCACAACGCCAGCGCAGCTTATCACGCCGCCTTCACAGCCTTATCTCTTCTCCCCCCCCCCCCCCCCCCGCTTTCCCTCCACCGGGTCAGCTTATCACGCCAACCTCACAGCCTTATCTCTCCCCACCCCCCACCCCCGCTACGCCTATTCCTTCAATGCTACTCCATATAGCTCTGGATGCTACTCTTTGGTATGATGGTGGGTTGGCAGGTCTGTACCTGGGATGATAGTCCTGCCCACAAGCTTGTGCCTACATCTTTTGAAGGCAAAGTGATGCACATTGCTAGGGATGCGCCTTGAGCATGTCTTATCTCATTGGAAGGCGCTTTATAAATCCACACATTATTATTATTATTATCTAGTTTTCTAGCATTGTATTCTTGCATCATGGAAGGCTACACAAGTACATTGGTTTTTTTCTAAGCAACAGGTGTCCCAAATATTTGCACTGTAAACAGTGCATCAACAGAGGAAGTGTTAGACATCCACCTAGCTCCATGAAATGGACAGATTGTGTGTGTGTGTGACTGTGTGTGTGTGTGTGTGTGTATGTGTTGTTGTTGTGTATGTGTGTGTGTGTGTTGTGTGTGTGTTTGTGTGTGTGAGTGAGGGAATGAGAGGGGAGGGAGGCAGGGAAGGAGGGATACATTATTCATTTATTTATCTGCAAAAGCAAATGCAATAGATCAAAATCACTGCAGTTTAAACAAAGAAAACTATTCAAAGGCACAAAAAACAGGTTTTGAAACAATCCAATTGATTATTTTTAATAATCCTTTAAGATATGCGCCTCAAATGAGTTCAGGAAGAAAACTTTGTTTCTCAAATGTTTAAAAATAAAAATCAATAATTAATTAGCTTAAATGTGAACAGATCTGAAATGATGAACCCAAACACCCAAGTTTGCTTGAGTGACTCAATTACTTCATATGCACGCATCTTCACACCAATCCTGTCTACCCAAAATTTGGTGTCAATTGCTCTGTCTATTGATGAGCTTACAAAGCAATTTTTGCCTCTCACGTGCTCATTCATGCTCGTGTCCCACATGGGAATGCAGATTTTAGGCATGCTACTTTAGCCCTGTCTCTGCCTTGTTCCTTATCCCTGGAATTGCAAGAAAATAGGTGTATGTTGAAAAATGGTATTAAAAAAAGAGATAAAGCCATAAGATCAGATCATTCTCTGAATTCAATTTTCCCCTCACAAGAAGGAAAAGTATACAAATTGATAGCATCATATTAACCCATGTGTTTTCAACAACTGTGTTTAGCATGAGGCATCATATGCTGAATAAGGGATGTGCCCGAAACGTGTGTTTAAGTACTAAACCAGTGATTTCCAACACTCCCCAGTGATTCCTGTTGTTAGGCATCATGAATACATCTACAATCTCCCTCAGTCTCTGTACTAATTACTTGGATGGAGAGAAATATTGTATTATATGCCAACAGTAGTAGTGGTGGTAATAGTGGAAGAAGTAGAAGTAGTAGTAGTAGTAGTAGTAGTAGTGTTAGTGTTAGTTGTAGTAGTAGTGTCAGTAGTAGTAGTAGTAGTAGTAGTGTTAGTGGTAATAGTAGTGTTAGTAGTAGTTGTGGTAGTAGTAGTAGTAGTGTTAGTAGTAATAGTAGTAGTAGTAGTAGTGTTAGTAGTAGTAGTGGTAGTAGTGTTAGTAGTAGTATAGTGTTAGTAGTAGTATAGTGTTAGTAGTAGTAGTAGTAGTATAGTGTTAGTAGTAGTAGTAGTAGTAGTAGTGTTAGTAGTAATAGTAGTAGTAGTAGTAGTGTTAGTAGTAGTAGTGGTAGTAGTGTTAGTAGTAGTATATTGTTAGTAGTAGTATAGTGTTAGTAGTAGTAGTAGTAGTAGACGACATGGTATATGAGAAATTGACACCCTCGCAAATGCATAAAGACATTTCTCCCTTCTGTCCATCCAGACTGTCCTTCCTGGAGATCTACAACGAGGCCATATATGACCTTCTGGGAAAGATTCCTGATACGACCGTACAGTCGACCCCTGACCCTCTGACCGTGACAGAGGGGCCAGATGGCCTGGTGTACGTGAAAGGCCTGTCCTGCCACATGGCGCAGAACGAAGAGGAGGCTTTAAATCTGCTGTTTGAGGTGCTTGGCTTTTCCCTCTCTCTCTGACTGTCTCTGGACTTAGATACCATAAGTTCTAATACTTCCTACCCCGACGGCCGCGCTCAGCGGCCACTCAGGTAAATTAAGGTAAAAAACTAAATTGGGTCGGAGAAATGTCAGAGAAACCTAAAGTTTCCAAGACAACGTTTCTGATTTCTGAGAGGAAAAAAGAAGTATTACAAGGGAAAAAAATCATGTCCAAGTAATATCTTGTAACAAACTACTTTCATCTCTTGCGACCTTGCACTTTCACGGTTGCTGCATGGTAATTTATCTATCTTGAGAGATGACTTCAGTGTTTGAAAATTTAACATTGCAATCAATAAAGAAACATAACACATGAACAGCCACTCATTTACTTGCTGATGTCAAAAGGAGGTTCTGTCACCCCCATCCCCCCATCCCTTTTGTCACCCAGTACATTAGTTATCTGTATTTTCTTATTGATTGACTCCGAAGTCCCTGTAGCACCTTTCTCCGCCCTTGACTGGTATTCTTGTTCTGCCCTTCTCCGACCATCCTAGGCTACCTTTTGTAGCTTCTTTGCAAGGCAGGCAATTAAACTGTCTGTTTGCATTACAGGGACTTAACAGTAACACTCGCTGCACAGGTTTACCAGCCAAGGCATAGTTTTATCTGATAACTGTGCACTCTACCTTACTTTGGAGTATTTTGCCTCTAAAATATATTTTCCTGTTGGAATTACTACAACTGTGCATCTGTGATTTTTTTAAAGAGATGTTTTTAGAGGTTATATTCACTGTTTAAAAGAAAAGAAAGATGTGCCATGATACTAAACTGTTTTTATATTTTGTTTTTGCATTTTTTTAACTATTCTTTTACTCTCTTGGCTGATACTCAAATAACCTTTTAAACTTTTGCCTCCATTCCACTTGAATGCTCACATGCGATATTTTTGTGTTATTGCTGCACCAAGTGAGTCAAACCCTGATGCCTGTTCACAGGGAGAGACCAATCGCGCCATTGCCTCGCACGTTCTGAACAAAGTTTCGTCTCGGTCTCATTGCATTCTCACTCTCTACATTGAGGTGAGTGAAGGACCAAAAAAATAAATTATTGTATAGAGGGTAAATCCACAGGTATATTTGCTGTCAAGAAATGCTTTCATTTCATTGACATCTGGTATCGGTTGTATGACGTGACTTTTTTTATTCTCAGGTTTGTCATGATGGTTTTCTGTTGCTGAAAATTATTGAATCAATTTAGAATGATGAAGAGAAATTTCAACTCTGCACTCAACAAGTAAAATAGCAGCCTCTCATGTGTAGCTTTAGCAATTTAGAATGGTTTATAATCTTTGTAACCTGAATCTGATCCTGGGGCAATATGCCTTGTGTACATCGTCGACGTCCCTTAGCACACCTGGAATGAATTTAAGGGCACATTGTAGTACAATTTCCCTCCTATACAACCAAAATCCAACCATCAAATTGGGTGGAACGCTACTCGGGGAGTGGTGATGGTATTCATTCTAACCTTGCATTCTATTTGTATTCTTTTATTAGTTGTAGGGCCCTGACCTTGCATTCTGTTTGTATTCTTTTATTAGTTGTAGGGCCCTGACCTTGCATTCTATTTGTATTCTTTTATTAGTTGTAGGGCCCTGACCTTGCATTCTATTTGTATTCTTTTATTAGTTGTAGGGCGCCACAACAGTTGAATCGATTGGCTCCCTGGCCAAAGGGCATAAGTTGTAAAGTGGCTTGAGACTAAGTCACCGATGATATTGCTTCATAAGACCTCTACCATCATCTTTACCATGTTGAGATCTTGATACAGATGATGTTGCTTCATAAAACCTCTACCATCATCTTTACCTTGTTGAGATCTTGATACAGATGATGTTGCTTCATAAAACCTCTACCATCATCTCTACCATGTTGAGATCTTGATACAGATGATGTTGCTTCATAAAACCTCTACCATCATCTTTACCTTGTTGAGATCTAGATACAGATGATGTTGCTTCATAAAACCTCTACCATCATCTCTACCATGTTGATACCTAGACACAGATGATGTTGCTTCATAAAACCTCTACCATCATCTTTACCATGTTGAGATCTAGATACAGATGATGTTGCTTCATAAAACCTCTACCATCATCTCTACCTTGTTGAGATCTTGATACAGATGATGTTGCTTCATAAAACCTCTACCATCATCTTGACCATGTTGAGATCTTGATACAGATGATGTTGCTTCATAAAACCTCTACCATCATCTCTACCATGTTGAGATCTAGATGCAGATGATATTGCTTCATAAAACCTCTACCATAATCTTTACCTTGTTGAGATCTAGATGCAGATGATATTGGTTCATAAAAACTCTACCATCATCTCTACCATGTTGATACCTAGACACAGATGATGTTGCTTCATAAGATCTCTACCATCATCTTTACCTTGTTGAGATCTAGATACAGATGATGTTGCTTCATAAGACCTCTACCATCATCTTTACCTTGTTGATATCTAGATACAGATGATGTTGCTTCATAAAACCTCTACCATCATCTTTACCTTGTTGAGATCTAGTCACAGGTGATGTTGCTTCATATAACGTCAACCTTCATCTCATTGTTGCCAGGCACGCTCAAGGGTGGCATCCAACGCCAAGTACACGGTCTCCAAGCTCAACTTTGTGGACCTGGCAGGGTCAGAGCGACTGGGAAAGACCAAAGTAAGTAGCTGTGGCACAGTGAATAGCAATGATGCTCGCCCACTGATGTTTAACCCTTTGCTGTTCAGAGGCAAAACTAAGGCAGGCTGCTAGAATTCAGAGATGCACGTTACAAGTGCAGCTGTAGGGAGACAAATGATCCCTTCTGACTCTCTCAGGGGAAGTTATCGTCAGAGAATGATAAGACTGTAAATTCCAGAGTGGACCCACGTTGACCATTCCCATGCTTGGGCCCTAGTTTGGCTGAAATGGTCGTTATGGGCAACATTTCCGGACACTGTACCTGAGGTACTCTGTCCGATAGATTAAAAAATGATTTTGAAATACTTCGGTAAAATTTATAAGTTTCATATTTTCTGGGATGGTTTGTGCATGGATGAAGATGACTTTGGAGCCAAAATACAAAAATCAAATCAAGGGAGTGTGGCTTTAAAGCACTCATAAATTATCAGACAGAGTACCTCAGTACAGTGTCCGGAAATGTTGCCCATAACGACCATTTCAGCTCTAGTTTGATGGGAAACTCATGTGAAATGGAAGCACACTCCCAAAGCTGAGCTAGGCCTACTGAACAGTTAGCAGGTTGGCTGGGTGAGGCCTACCGAACAGGAAAGAGTTAATGACCTGTATCACTTTACTCCATCCCAGCTTACATTCCCATTCTGCTCATGCTACCTGTCGAAGGTATTGGCCAGCTCTCCAGTTTTGCAACTCAGACACTTTGTTCTAAATCTAGTGACCATGTGGTGACCATTTAGGAATACTTCCCCAAGGTTGTCACATGATAGCTAAATTTAGAACTAAAACTCTACTTAATCTTTCACTAGTTTCAGCTCTGAATTTAGCGACTGTGTGATGAACATCAGGGAATATTTTCCCAAGGTGATGTCTAAATTTAGAACTCCTACTCTGTGTTCTAAATTTAGTGACCATGTGATGAAAATCAGGAAATACTGCCCGAAGGCTGTCAAATGACAGCTATATTTATAACATTGAGCCTGAGGTGGAATTGTGGCAAGGAGCTAGTGGAGTTCAGCTGACAGCCATGTTGATCTGTATGTATAGCACATAGTGAAGAAAGGCAGTATGGGACATTATATGTATGCTAAGTCTATATTTGGAATTCATTGCCAGTGTCTCACACTACACACAGCTGTGCATCCCTGATGCAGTGACCTGGAAAATGACACACCGTGCTCCACAGATGTATGTCCTGCATACGCACTAAATTTCACCAACTCGATGCCTACCGTACATATCAGTGCTACATGATGTTTTGATTGTGTGTGAAAACCTGTGGGGATCCTTTGTATTGTTCCTTTGTATTTTGCTGCAGAAGGTCCCAACATCTGTGAAATGAATTATGTGAATTACAGATTTGTTCCCCCCGTGGGTTCAGGGCAAGAATTGACCCACCTCGTCTCCCTACTCAATTTGTAAGATGGGAATAACTAGGGACACCGTGACTTGATTTGCGTTTACTCTACACTGTTCTAGGGATTTTCTTGCTTAATGGCCCTACATAGCCTACAAAGGCGGATAGGCCGTAAAACTCCATCCATCCATCCATCCATCCATCCATCCATCCATCCATCCATCCATCCATCCATCCATCCATCCATCCATCCATCCATCCATCCATCCAACCATCCATCCATCCATCCATCCATCCATCCATCCATCCATCCATCCATCCATCAATCCAAGATTTGTGTATTACGGAAATTCAAGTTGTGGGCTTCTCAGTGGTCACCATGGGGCTTTTGCTCTAATGAGTTTTGGTCACATTGAGTCCCAGTTTCAGGCAGCTTGCTTGGATTATGGATCAGTGTTGACAACAGTGGTGGAACAGTCAGATACAATTACAAATATATGATGTTATGTTTTTCTCATTTGTTCCCCAATGACAGAATTTTGGATTTCAAATGCACTACTCGCCAGCCTTTGCAAAAGTTTTCGGAAATGCTTCCAGAGAAGGGTCACACTAGTGGACTTGTCCGAGGAGAGGGGTGTGGGAAAGAAAGCCAAGCTGGCAGGCCACACAAGCAAGCAGGCGACAAAATCAACCATCTTGATCAGTTAATCCACAGTGACTTTGCAGTGATTCACACGCAGAATGACAAAAGAATCTGAAGATTATAAAACAAAATCATAAATATGCAGTCAGTCAGATATTATGGCCCGCCAGAATGTGTTTCCCGCCAGCGTGGCTGTCTTTCTCACACCCCTCTCCTTGGACAAGCCCACTTGGCTTCTCCTTAGAAAGATATGAGTGTTACTGCCGTAACCCTTTCCCTGGCATCATAATTGGGACTGTAGGCGCTACTGAAAAACTGTTTCAAGGATGAGACTCCTTCCTACCCTTTTCTTTTGCACATACCCTTCAATCTACCCAACAAAATATAGCAAGGCCTATACCTAAGGTACTCACAATCTATCCAACAAAATATAGCAAGGCCTATACCTAAGGTACTCACAATCTATCCAACAAAATATAGCAAGACCTATACCTAAGTTACTCACAATCTATCCAACAAAATATATATCAAAACCTATACCTAAGGTACTCACAATCTATCCAACAAAATATAGCAAGACCTATACCTAAGGTACTCACAATCTATCCAACAAAATATAGCAAGGCCTATACCTAAGGTACTCACAATCTATCCAACAAAATATAGCAAGACCTATACCTAAGTTACTCACAATCTATCCAACAAAATATATCAAAACCTATACCTAAGGTACTCACAATCTATCCAACAAAATATAGCAAGACCTATACCTAAGGTACTCACAATCTATCCAACAAAATATAGCAAAACCTATACCTAAGGTACTCACAATCTATCCAACAAAATATAGCAAAACCTATACCTAAGGTACTCACAATCTATCCAACAAAATATAGCAAGACCTATACCTAAGGTACTCACAATCTATCCAACAAAATATATCAAAACCTATACCTAAGGTACTCACAATCTATCCAACAAAATATAGCAAAACCTATACCTAAGGTTCTCACAATCTATCCAACAAAATATAGCAAAACCTATACCTAAGGTACTCACAATCTATCCAACAAAATATAGCAAGGCCTATACCTAAGGTACTCACAATCTATCCAACAAAATATAGCAAAACCTATACCTAAGGTACTCACAATCTATCCAACAAAATATATCAAAACCTATACCTAAGGTACTCACAATCTATCCAACAAAATATATCAAAACCTATACCTAAGGTACTCACAATCTATCCAACAAAATATAGCAAGGCCTATACCTAAGGTACTCACAATCTATCCAACAAAATATAGCAAGGCCTTTACCTAAGGTACTCACAATCTATCCAACAAAATATAGCAAGGCCTATACCTAAGGTACTCACAATCTATCCAACAAAATATAGCAAGACCTATACCTAAGGTACTCACAATCTATCCAACAAAATATAGCAAGACCTATACCTAAGGTACTCACAATCTACCCAACAAAATATAGCAAAACCTATACCTAAGGTACTCACAATCTATCCAACAAAATATATCAAAACCTATACCTAAGGTACTCACAATCTATCCAACAAAATATAGCAAGGCCTATACCTAAGGTACTCACAATCTATCCAACAAAATATAGCAAAACCTATACCTAAGGTACTCACAATCTATCCAACAAAATATAGCAAAACCTATACCTAAGGTACTCACAATCTATCCAACAAAATATAGCAAAACCTATACCTAAGGTACTCACAATCTATCCAACAAAATATAGCAAAACCTATACCTAAGGTACTCACAATCTATCCAACAAAATATAGCAAAACCTATACCTAAGGTACTCACAATCTATCCAACAAAATATAGCAAGGCCTATACCTAAGGTACTCACAATCTATCCAACAAAATATAGCAAAACCTATACCTAAGGTACTCACAATCTATCCAACAAAATATAGCAAAACCTATACCTAAGGTACTCACAATCTATCCAACAAAATATAGCAAAACCTATACCTAAGGTACTCACAATTTAACTAAGAACAAAACCATGTCATTGTTTTAAGAAACTGTCAATGCTTGCTTTTTTGACTCACATGCGAAGCAAAAGTGAGTCTATGTACTCACCCGTTTCGTCCGTCCAGGCGTCCGGGCGTCCGAAAACTTTAACGTTGGATTTTTCTCTGAGACTATAAAGTCTATCAACACCAAATTTGGCATGATGGTGTATGATGACAAGGCCTCAAAAAACATACATAGTGACTTGACCTTGCTTCAAGGTCAAGGTCGCAGGGGCCATAAATTTTGTCTAAAAAACAGCCATTTTTTACATTTTCTCAAATTTCTCTGAAGTTTTTAAGATTGAATACCTCACCTATATATGGTATATATTGCAAAGTAATGCCTATCTTTTGATACCAGTTTGGTTGACCTTGCTTCAAGGTCAAGGAGCTCTTCAAAGTTGGATTGTATACATATTTTGAAGTGACCTTGACCCTGAACTATAGAAGATAACTGTTTCAAACTTAATAATTATGTGGGGCACATGTTATTCTTTCATCATGAGACACATTTGGTCACATATCATCAAGGTCAAGGTCACTTTGACCCTTATGAAATGTGACCAAAATGGGGTAGTGAACCACTAAAAGTGACCATATCTCATGATAGAAAGTGCCAATAAGTACCATTGTGCTTCCTATGTCTTGAATTAACAGCTTTGTGTTGCATGACCTTGGATGACCTTGACCTTGGGTCAAGGTCACGTGTATTTTGGTAGGAAAAATGTGTAAAGCAGCTCTTAGTGTATGATGTCATTGGTAGGTTTAGTTGTTTGACCTTGACCTTGAAGGTCACCTGAAGGTCAATGTCATGTAAAGGTCAAGGTCAAACATGTGAGTCGTATGGGCTTTGCCCTTCTTGTCTGTACTTTTTTAAAAGCGCATTTCACAACTTTCCCCTCTCGTCACTCATGGCATATGCTGCAAATAGCAGGGTTGGCCCTGTCCCCACCTCGCAGCATTGTCCATGACTACCATGGCAAGGGTTAATCAGTGGCTCTTCAATAATACTTCAAACTAATATGCAACCATCGGTAACTCTTCAATTTTTTTTTCCCCAACAACCCTCATTGCGAAATGACCAACTGTCTACTTGCAGTCTGAGGGCAAGACGCAGCAGGAGGCGACCTACATCAACAAGTCCTTGACCTTCCTGGAGCAGGTCATCGTGGCTCTGGCTGACCGATACCGTGACCACATTCCCTTCCGGCAGTCCAAGCTTACCCACTACTTGAAGGATTCCATTGGGGGCAACTGCTCCACACTCCTCGTGGCCAATATGTGGGGTGAGCGGGACCAGCTGGAGGAAACGGTGAGTTGTCCTTAATGTTGTTGTTGCATCCAGTAAAACAAAGTAATTTTGGTGAAATGTGCCTGAAAAATGTTTTTCATATTACTTTGTAGTAAATTCAATGCAGAATATGACTATGCTTGGTTTTTGGGGGGAAATAAATATTCTATCGTAACAATTTGGCTGGAAGACTGCAACTGCCAGCTGTTAAAATGAGGAATGAGAACTTTAAATGCAATGCTCTCAGTTTCCAGGTTTTCACCACTGTGTGTTAGATTTCAGATATCTTATCTCTATGCTATGAAGTTTGACTTCCTTGAAACTTGGCATATTTGGTTCATAGCCAGCTTCATGGGATGACCCATAATAAAAACTTTATCTTCCTATTTGTCAAAGTTACAGGATCTTGAATAGGTAACTAGTGACTCAATTAATATAAGTTCGGATGTGAAATTGTGCTAAAATGAATTGTTCAGGGTAGCTGTCTTTATTTTGGGTCAGGACATGCTACCCTGTGTACTTTACTTCTGTACAAAATTACAATTTTCTATCATTAGCTCCTTTACTGGTATCATGTTTAGAAAATGCAAAAATGTGCTGTATTGGCAGCCATATTGGAAAGCTAATTGGCATAATTTATGCAAACGTATCACAGGTAGACTGTGAGCACTTTAAAAGTAACCAAAACATTAAACTGACATAATGATGGTTTCTCCCTCCCCCCCCCCCCCCCCCCCCTACCCCCGAAAATGTCAGAAAGTTAACCCTTTTCTGACTGACATCCCCAATTCAAAACAATAGTTCATTAGTTGCAAGCAAAATCTTGGGTGGTTTGAGAAAAATGTCAATAACTCTCTTGTTTGAGCTTCAGTCATCATGACACTTTATGATACAACAGATAAATTATTATTGGTTCCATCCATGGTGTTTATGTTTTTGTGCTGGTTGGATGCACAACCTAAGTGAGAATAATTGTTATTATTGTTACCAGTCAAAAAAGGGTTAAGGGATTTAACGCTTGTTAATGGGGGCTCTTGCTTTGAAGACCATCGGATGTCTCACTCACTTTGCTGGTAAACTCAAGTTTTGGGCAGATGTATTGTTTGGCATTTCATCTTTATTTAGTGATGCTTGAATTAAAAGAAAAATTAAATTATTAATGAAGTATTAATGAAGAGGTGTTGTGTATTCTCACTGAAGGGATGTTGATGTAGCTTGAAATAAAAATTAGTTTTTGGGCAGAAGCATTGTGTGACCATTTGTCTTCCTTTGACTGCAGAGAAAATTAAAAGAATAACTTAGCATTCATGGGGAAATACCATGTATTCACACTGAGGGGACGTTGATGTAGCTTGGAATTTTAAAAAAAGTTTTGGGCAGATGCACCGTGCTACAAGCTAAACTCATTTTATTAAAAAGCACTGACATCATCATCATCATCATCATCGTCATCATCATCATCATCATCATCATCATCATCATCATCATCATCATCATCATCATCATCATCATCATCATAATTATCGACAGTCTGCCCTTAATTCTTGCAGGTGTCCACGCTTCGGTTTGCTATGCGCATGATGTGTGTCTCCAGCGAGCCTGCCAAGAATGAGGTGTACGACCCAGCAGTAAGTGTTCCGCCATGTGCAAGAATCTTAGCATGAGGTGTGGTCTTTAAGATGGAGGTTATTGTATTGTTCTAGAAATATCCAAAATTGAATATCTGAAATGTCCTTGCTTTAAGCATGCTTGGCATGAAAATGGTGGATTACAAAAATAAATACATACTATCATGGATAATATATGTAGCAACTCATCACTCATACGTGGGACTCATTTTGCTTTAAAGTTTACTCACTGATCAGCAGGTCATTCCATTAAGCCTTTACCGGCACCTGACGACAAACGTAGTGACTGACCAATAGAATTTGTCCATCCAGCCATTCAGCCGTTCATTCCTACTTCTACTCCATCCATGCTCTATTCCATGCTTGAAGAAGATGTTTGAATATAGATTTTAAAGTTTGTAAATTGGTGTGTCCATCAATCAAAGCCATTTTAATTCTTGCTTCATTGTTTTGTTTTTCTGTTTCATCTGTCACCTTTTAGTCTACCCAAAGAATTGCATAGAAAGACATGAAACTTAACCTAAATCTGTGAGGATTAGTGTTTAGAATTACCTTTTCTTAGAGGGGTGGTCATGTGTCTCTTGCAACACAATTTCTTACTCATGCTCACTACAAGCACACTTGTACCGGTAAATAATTTTTTCTGTTCCCCAAAGATGGAAAACAGTAAGTTGAAAACGCTTTATTATCTCCATTTAGATCACAGATGAAAATGTCCCGCGCTCATTCATGATGCATATATACACTGTTATTGACAGGGATGAGATCTGTACATAAGATATTTAGACATTTCAAATGTCATCTTAATACAGTTTTGGTGATCTGTAATGTCTTTTCGTGATGAAATGTGCTTTGCTCCCAGGAGCCATACTAAGGACCCACACAACTGCAAGGGAAACTACTCTTTTCCATTCTAATTTTATTTCATGAAGGCTTCTTAAGGCCGTACTCATCTTTCTCATGTAACATCTTTGGTCCTCTTGCCACAGATACATTTGTGTTCCTACACTGGTGTCCTGTGTCTTTCAGCTGTTGGTGAAGAAACTGCAGAAGGAAATCAGTCACCTGAAGATGGAACTGACCATGCATGACACATTGGTAAGGAGTGCTGGTTTTTCATATTTGCATAATGCAAATCTGATGTGACCATGCATGAGTAGTTTCATTTTCAACCACAATGTTATGAATTCATTTATGCATGTTCTGGGAAAACAGCATGTTCATAGAGGAACTTTGGAATATCTTACAGTAATGTGAGGCCCAGGAAAGTTTATGTGTGACATAGTCCAGTGTTTGGTCTGAAAACTGTTGAACTGACTTTCATGTGTGGTCACAAATATGATTAACCTTTTATTCAGTGTCTTTAACCCTCCAGAAATGTGCAGGTTTGTACCCTGCATAAAATAACGGACACAATTAACTTTTTATGGGAGTTTAAGACACTTTTATTTCAGGTTTTTTGTTTGTTTGTTGTTGTTTGTTTTGTTGGGTTTTTTTGGGGGAGGGGGTTGGTTCTGTCCTGTCCTTCTGTGTTGTGTTCTGTTGGTGTTATGTGCGTTTAGGCACAAAGGATAAGTGAGACGTGTGTTGCAGTCTGCGTGTGCCACTGGCGATCTGTGTCAACCAAGGGAGGGCACTCCAGTTTCTTGGTTCTAATGCTAGCTCTACAAACTCACTGTCTACACCTTCTCTCCTCCTCCCTCCCCCCACCCCACCTCACCCACTCCCCTAGTATAGGGTTTTCCATGTGAGTATTGTCAAGTATGAAAATAAACGGATGTGGTTACTAGTTTGTTGTGGCATATAGGTTAGGCTGTAGGACTTTCCAGATGGTTGGATTCTTTTCCATCAGATAAGTTCCTTGCTAGTCTTTGGTTCATCAATGTGATCATTGTTCAGCCATGGTTTTTTGACTCACATGCGAAGCAAAAGTGAGTCTATGTACTCACCCGTTTCGTCCGTCCGGGCGTCCGGGCGTCCGTACAAACTTTTACGTAGGATTTTTCTTGGACACTATTAAGTCTATCAACACCCAATTTGGTATGATGGTGTATGATGACAAGGCGTACAAAAACATACATAGTGACTTGACCTTGCTTCAAGGTCAAGGTCGCAGGGGCCGTCTAAAAAACAGCCATTTTTCAAATTTTCCCAATTTTTGACTGAAGTTTGTGAGATTGGATACCTGACCTATATATGGTATATAGGGCAAAGTAATCCCTATCTTTTGATACCAGTTTGATTGACCTTGCTTCAAGGTCAAGGTCACAGGAGCTCTTTAAAGTTGGACTGTAAACATATTTTTTGAAGTGACCTTGACCCTGAACTATGTAAGATTAATCTTCCAAACTTCACAACATTGTAGTACACATGTTATACTTTCATACTAGGTCACCCGTGTTGTCCGTCCGGGCGTCCATCCGGGCGTCCGGGCGTCTGGGCGTCTGGGCGTCCTGTAATCCGTAAAAAACTTTAACGTTGGATTTTTCTCGGAGACTATTAAGTCTATCAACACCCAATTTGGCATGATAGTGTAGGATGACAAGGCCTCACAAAAAATACGTAGTGACTTGACCTTGCCTCAAGGTCAAGGTCACAGAAGCTCTTCAAAGTTTGATTGTATACATATTTTGAAGTGACCTTGACCCTGAACTATGAAAGATAACTCTTCCAAACTTCACAACACTGTAGTACACATGTTATACTTTTATCATGAGACACATTTGGTCACATATCATCAAGGTCAAGGTCACTTTGACCTTTATGAAATGTGACTAAAATAGGGTAGTGAACCACTAAAAGTGACCATATCTCATGGTAGAAAGTGCCAATAAGCACCATTGTGCTTCCTATGTCTTGAATTAACAGTTTTGTGTTGCATGACCTTGGATGACCTTGACCTTGGGTCAAGGTCACATGCGTTTTGGTAGGAAAAATGTGTGAAGCAGTTCTTAATGTATGATGTCATTGTTAGGTTTAGTTGTTTGACCTTGACCTTGACCTTGAAGGTCACCTGGAGGTCAAAGTCATGTAAAGTTCAAGGTCATGTAAAGGTCAAGGTCAAGCATGTGAGTCGTATTGGCTTTGCCCTTCTTGTTTCTGCTGAGGAAAAAAAGTAATGGTTAATTTAACTGCAAAAACCAAAAACAAAAAATGGTTGACAGGTCGGCCTGATCTTTTTTTTCCTCTCTGTCTCTCTCTTTAGAAGAGGCCAGATCGAACATAAGCCAAAATCTCTCTCCCTGAAAACACTCTTTTAAACTTTAATATTGGATTCCCTGAGTGCTCATAGGGCAGGGAAGATGGGACAGCATGCAGTTTGTTGTTTACTATCAATTTCTTGTTCTGGTTGTTGACTCACATGCGAAGCAAAAGTGAGTCTATGTACTCACCCTTTTCGTCCGTCCGGGCGTCCGGGCGTCCGGTGCTGGCGTTCGAAAACTTTAACGTTGGATTTTTCTCGGAGACTATTAAGTCTATCAATACCAAATGTGGCATGATGGTGTATGATGACAAGGCCTCAAAAAACATACATAGTGACTTAACCTTGCTTCAAGGTCAAGGTCGCAGGGGCCATAAATGTTGTCTAAAAAACAGTCATTTTCACATTTTCTCAATTTTCTCTGAAGTTTTTGAGATTGGATACCTGACCTATATATGGTATATAGGGCAAAGTAATCCCTATCTTTTGATACCAGTTTGGTTGACCTTGCTTTAAGGTCAAGGTCACAGGAGCTCTTCAAAGTTGGATTGTATACATATTTTGAAGTGACCCTGACCCTGAGCTATGGAAGATAACTGTTTCAAACTTAATAATTATGTGGGGCACATGTTATTCTTTCATCATGAGACACATTTGGTCACATATCATCAAGGTCAAGGTCACTTTGACCCTTATGAAATGTGACCAAAATGGGGTAGTGAACCACTAAAAGTGACCATATCTCATGGTAGAAAGTGCCAATAAGCACCATTTTGCTTCCTATGTCTTGAATTAACAGCTTTGTGTTGCATGACCTTGGATGACCTTGACCTTGGGTCAAGGTCACATGTATTTTGGTAGGAAAAATGTGTAAAGCATTTCTTAGTGTATGATGTCATTGTTAGGTTTAGTTGTTTGACCTTGACCTTGAAGGTCACCTGAAGGTCAAGATCATATAAAGGTCAAGGTCAAGCATGTGAGTCGTATGGGCATTGCCCTTCTTGTTGTTTTTTTTGCACGGTCAGAAAAAAAGTTCAGGGTTGAGGAAAAAAAGTTGATCATATCTTTTTTTTTGTGCCTAATACATAAGTTATTCATCAAGTCATTGTAACCTTTTATGTCTAATTTTCTGCGCCATACCAATTTTTGATCTGATGAAGCTCTGAAAATTTCATCTAAAAATGTCATCATACTTATTACTTGGTGTCTTATAATGTGTTGATTTTGTCCTGTAGGAAAGCCAGAAGAATTGTTGTCTTTCATCATCAGGAGAACTGTGTGGTAACAGTTCCATTGTCGGAAGCTGGATGAATGTTCAATGACAGTGGTTTTTGACTAAACAGAAAATGTGAGGTAAAGTTTGTGGTCACTGGTTAAAACAAAACAAAGACATTGAAACAAAGAGAATTGGCGTGGGGAAAAAGATAAAAAGCACACATTTCAGCTACTGGTCCCTCCTGTAACTACTTTTTTTTAACCTCCTATGCCTTACATGACATTAAAGTATTAAAAAAATAGTGCTTTTTGTTATATCATGTATCTTGTTACATATGTCTACATTTTAATATGTCTTTGATTTAATGAAAGACCAAGAACTTTACCTTCTGTTGTGTGTTT
>JAWQFJ010028296.1:86969-96969 GCA_034096865.1 Theodoxus fluviatilis | reverse complement strand
GTCATTGAAGGTCAGCAGTCATAAGCATGCTTTATACTAAATTATAGTGTCATTGAAGGACAACAATCATAGCAGTCATAAGCATGCTTTATACTAAATTATAGTGTCATTGAAGGTCAGCAGTCATAAGCATGCTTTATACTAAATTATAGTGTCATTGAAGGACAACAATCATAGCAGTCATAAGCATGCTTTATACTAAATTATAGTGTCATTGAAGGACAACAATCATAGCAGTCATAAGCATGCTTTATACTAAATTATAGTGTCATTGAAGGACAACAATCATAGCAGTCATAAGCATGCTTTATACTAAATTATAGTGTCATTGAAGGACAACAATCATAGCAGTCATAAGCATGCTTTATACTAAATTATAGTGTCATTGAAGGTCAGCAGTCATAAGCATGCTTTATACTAAATTATAGTGTCATTGAAGGACAACAATCATAGCAGTCATAAGCATGCTTTATACTAAATTATAGTGTCATTGAAGGTCAGCAGTCATAAGCATGCTTTATACTAAATTATAGTGTCATTGAAGGTCAGCAGTCATAAGCATGCTTTATACTAAATTATAGTGTCATTGAAGGACAACAATCATAGCAGTCATAAGCATGCTTTATACTAAATTATAGTGTCATTGAAGGACAACAATCATAGCAGTCATAAGCATGCTTTATACTAAATTATAGTGTCATTGAAGGACAACAATCATAGCAGTCATAAGCATGCTTTATACTAAATTATAGTGTCATTGAAGGTCAGCAGTCATAAGCATGCTTTATACTAAATTATAGTGTCATTGAAGGACAACAATCATAGCAGTCATAAGCATGCTTTATACTAAATTATAGTGTCATTGAAGGTCAGCAGTCATAAGCATGCTTTATACTAAATTATAGTGTCATTGAAGGTCAGCAGTCATAAGCATGCTTTATACTAAATTATAGTGTCATTGAAGGACAACAATCATAGCAGTCATAAGCATGCTTTATACTAAATTATAGTGTCATTGAAGGACAACAATCACAGCAGTCATAAGCATGCTTTATACTAAATTATAGTGTCATTGAAGGACAACAATCATAGCAGTCATAAGCATGCTTTATACTAAATTATAGTGTCATTGAAGGACAACAATCATAGCAGTCATAAGCATGCTTTATACTAAATTATAGTGTCATTGAAGGACAACAATCATAGCAGTCATAAGCATGCTTTATACTAAATTATAGTGTCATTGAAGGACAGCAGTCATAAGCATGCTTTATACTAAATTATAGTGTCATTGAAGGTCAACAGTCATAAGCATGCTTTATACTAAATTATAGTGTCATTGAAGGTCAGCAGTCATAAGCATGCTTTATACTAAATTATAGTGTCATTGAAGGTCAGCAGTCATAAGCATGCTTTATACTAAATTATAGTGTCATTGAAGGTCAGCAGTCATAAGCATGCTTTATACTAAATTATAGTGTCATTGAAGGACAACAGTCATAAGCATGCTTTATACTAAATTATAGTGTCATTGAAGGACAACAATCACAGCAGTCATAAGCATGCTTTATACTAAATTATAGTGTCATTGAAGGTCAGCAGTCATAAGCATGCTTTATACTAAATTATAGTGTCATTGAAGGACAACAATCACAGCAGTCATAAGCATGCTTTATACTAAATTATAGTGTCATTGAAGGACAGCAGTCATAAGCATGCTTTATACTAAATTATAGTGTCATTGAAGGACAGCAGTCATAAGCATGCTTTATACTAAATTATAGTGTCATTGAAGGACAACAATCATAGCAGTCATAAGCATGCTTTATACTAAATTATAGTGTCATTGAAGGACAGCAGTCATAAGCATGCTTTATACTAAATTATAGTGTCATTGAAGGTCAGCAGTCATAAGCATGCTTTATACTAAATTATAGTGTCATTGAAGGACAACAATCATAGCAGTCATAAGCATGCTTTATACTAAATTATAGTGTCATTGAAGGACAACAATCATAGCAGTCATAAGCATGCTTTATACTAAATTATAGTGTCATTGAAGGACAACAATCACAGCAGTCATAAGCATGCTTTATACTAAATTATAGTGTCATTGAAGGACAACAATCACAGCAGTCATAAGCATGCTTTATACTAAATTATAGTGTCATTGAAGGACAACAATCACAGCAGTCATAAGCATGCTTTATACTAAATTATAGTGTCATTGAAGGACAACAATCATAGCAGTCATAAGCATGCTTTATACTAAATTATAGTGTCATTGAAGGACAACAATCATAGCAGTCATAAGCATGCTTTATACTAAATTATAGTGTCATTGAAGGACAACAATCATAGCAGTCATAAGCATGCTTTATACTAAATTATAGTGTCATTGAAGGACAACAATCATAGCAGTCATAAGCATGCTTTATACTAAATTATAGTGTCATTGAAGGACAACAATCACAGCAGTCATAAGCATGCTTTATACTAAATTATAGTGTCATTGAAGGACAGCAGTCATAAGCATGCTTTATACTAAATTATAGTGTCATTGAAGGACAGCAGTCATAAGCATGCTTTATACTAAATTATAGTGTCATTGAAGGACAACAATCATAGCAGTCATAAGCATGCTTTATACTAAATTATAGTGTCATTGAAGGACAACAATCATAGCAGTCATAAGCATGCTTTATACTAAATTATAGTGTCATTGAAGGACAGCAGTCATAAGCATGCTTTATACTAAATTATAGTGTCATTGAAGGACAGCAGTCATAAGCATGCTTTATACTAAATTATAGTGTCATTGAAGGTCAGCAGTCATAAGCATGCTTTATACTAAATTATAGTGTCATTGAAGGACAACAGTCATAAGCATGCTTTATACTAAATTATAGTGTCATTGAAGGACAACAATCATAGCAGTCATAAGCATGCTTTATACTAAATTATAGTGTCATTGAAGGACAACAATCATAGCAGTCATAAGCATGCTTTATACTAAATTATAGTGTCATTGAAGGACAACAATCATAAGCATGCTTTATACTAAATTATAGTGTCATTGAAGGACAGCAGTCATAGCAGTCATAAGCATGCTTTATACTAAATTATAGTGTCATTGAAGGACAACAATCATAGCAGTCATAAGCATGCTTTATACTAAATTATAGTGTCATTGAAGGACAGCAGTCATAAGCATGCTTTATACTAAATTATAGTGTCATTGAAGGACAACAATCACAGCAGTCATAAGCATGCTTTATACTAAATTATAGTGTCATTGAAGGACAACAATCATAGCAGTCATAAGCATGCTTTATACTAAATTATAGTGTCATTGAAGGACAACAATCATAGCAGTCATAAGCATGCTTTATACTAAATTATAGTGTCATTGAAGGACAACAATCATAGCAGTCATAAGCATGCTTTATACTAAATTATAGTGTCATTGAAGGACAACAATCATAGCAGTCATAAGCATGCTTTATACTAAATTATAGTGTCATTGAAGGACAACAGTCATAAGCATGCTTTATACTAAATTATAGTGTCATTGAAGGACAACAATCACAGCAGTCATAAGCATGCTTTATACTAAATTATAGTGTCATTGAAGGTCAGCAGTCATAAGCATGCTTTATACTAAATTATAGTGTCATTGAAGGACAACAATCATAGCAGTCATAAGCATGCTTTATACTAAATTATAGTGTCATTGAAGGACAACAATCATAGCAGTCATAAGCATGCTTTATACTAAATTATAGTGTCATTGAAGGTCAGCAGTCATAAGCATGCTTTATACTAAATTATAGTGTCATTGAAGGACAACAATCATAGCAGTCATAAGCATGCTTTATACTAAATTATAGTGTCATTGAAGGACAACAATCATAGCAGTCATAAGCATGCTTTATACTAAATTATAGTGTCATTGAAGGACAACAATCATAGCAGTCATAAGCATGCTTTATACTAAATTATAGTGTCATTGAAGGTCAGCAGTCATAGCAGTCATAAGCATGCTTTATACTAAATTATAGTGTCATTGAAGGACAACAATCATAGCAGTCATAAGCATGCTTTATACTAAATTATAGTGTCATTGAAGGACAACAATCATAGCAGTCATAAGCATGCTTTATACTAAATTATAGTGTCATTGAAGGACAACAATCATAGCAGTCATAAGCATGCTTTATACTAAATTATAGTGTCATTGAAGGACAACAATCATAGCAGTCATAAGCATGCTTTATACTAAATTATAGTGTCATTGAAGGACAACAATCATAGCAGTCATAAGCATGCTTTATACTAAATTATAGTGTCATTGAAGGACAACAATCACAGCAGTCATAAGCATGCTTTATACTAAATTATAGTGTCATTGAAGGACAACAGTCATAGCAGTCATAAGCATGCTTTATACTAAATTATAGTGTCATTGAAGGACAACAATCACAGCAGTCATAAGCATGCTTTATACTAAATTATAGTGTCATTGAAGGACAACAATCATAGCAGTCATAAGCATGCTTTATACTAAATTATAGTGTCATTGAAGGACAACAATCACAGCAGTCATAAGCATGCTTTATACTAAATTATAGTGTCATTGAAGGACAACAATCACAGCAGTCATAAGCATGCTTTATACTAAATTATAGTGTCATTGAAGGACAACAATCACAGCAGTCATAAGCATGCTTTATACTAAATTATAGTGTCATTGAAGGACAACAATCACAGCAGTCATAAGCATGCTTTATACTAAATTATAGTGTCATTGAAGGACAACAATCACAGCAGTCATAAGCATGCTTTATACTAAATTATAGTGTCATTGAAGGACAACAATCACAGCAGTCATAAGCATGCTTTATACTAAATTATAGTGTCATTGAAGGACAACAATCATAGCAGTCATAAGCATGCTTTATACTAAATTATAGTGTCATTGAAGGACAACAATCATAGCAGTCATAAGCATGCTTTATACTAAATTATAGTGTCATTGAAGGTCAGCAGTCATAGCAGTCATAAGCATGCTTTATACTAAATTATAGTGTCATGGAAGGACAACAGTCATAAGCATGCTTTATACTAAATTATAGTGTCATTGAAGGACAACAATCATAGCAGTCATAAGCATGCTTTATACTAAATTATAGTGTCATTGAAGGACAACAATCATAGCAGTCATAAGCATGCTTTATACTAAATTATAGTGTCATTGAAGGACAACAATCATAGCAGTCATAAGCATGCTTTATACTAAATTATAGTGTCATTGAAGGACAACAATCATAGCAGTCATAAGCATGCTTTATACTAAATTATAGTGTCATTGAAGGTCAGCAGTCATAAGCATGCTTTATACTAAATTATAGTGTCATTGAAGGACAACAATCATAGCAGTCATAAGCATGCTTTATACTAAATTATAGTGTCATTGAAGGTCAGCAGTCATAAGCATGCTTTATACTAAATTATAGTGTCATTGTAGGACAACAATCATAGCAGTCATAAGCATGCTTTATACTAAATTATAGTGTCATTGAAGGACAACAATCATAGCAGTCATAAGCATGCTTTATACTAAATTATAGTGTCATTGAAGGACAGCAGTCATAAGCATGCTTTATACTAAATTATAGTGTCATTGAAGGACAACAATCATAGCAGTCATAAGCATGCTTTATACTAAATTATAGTGTCATTGAAGGACAACAATCACAGCAGTCATAAGCATGCTTTATACTAAATTATAGTGTCATTGAAGGACAACAATCATAGCAGTCATAAGCATGCTTTATACTAAATTATAGTGTCATTGAAGGTCAGCAGTCATAAGCATGCTTTATACTAAATTATAGTGTCATTGAAGGACAACAATCACAGCAGTCATAAGCATGCTTTATACTAAATTATAGTGTCATTGAAGGACAGCAGTCATAAGCATGCTTTATACTAAATTATAGTGTCATTGAAGGACAGCAGTCATAAGCATGCTTTATACTAAATTATAGTGTCATTGAAGGACAACAATCATAGCAGTCATAAGCATGCTTTATACTAAATTATAGTGTCATTGAAGGACAACAATCACAGCAGTCATAAGCATGCTTTATACTAAATTATAGTGTCATTGAAGGACAGCAGTCATAAGCATGCTTTATACTAAATTATAGTGTCATTGAAGGACAACAATCATAGCAGTCATAAGCATGCTTTATACTAAATTATAGTGTCATTGAAGGACAACAATCATAGCAGTCATAAGCATGCTTTATACTAAATTATAGTGTCATTGAAGGTCAACAATCATAGCAGTCATAAGCATGCTTTATACTAAATTATAGTGTCATTGAAGGACAACAATCATAGCAGTCATAAGCATGCTTTATACTAAATTATAGTGTCATTGAAGGACAACAATCATAGCAGTCATAAGCATGCTTTATACTAAATTATAGTGTCATTGAAGGACAACAATCATAGCAGTCATAAGCATGCTTTATACTAAATTATAGTGTCATTGAAGGTCAGCAGTCATAAGCATGCTTTATACTAAATTATAGTGTCATTGAAGGACAACAATCATAGCAGTCATAAGCATGCTTTATACTAAATTATAGTGTCATTGAAGGACAACAGTCATAAGCATGCTTTATACTAAATTATAGTGTCATTGAAGGACAACAATCACAGCAGTCATAAGCATGCTTTATACTAAATTATAGTGTCATTGAAGGTCAGCAGTCATAAGCATGCTTTATACTAAATTATAGTGTCATTGAAGGACAACAATCATAGCAGTCATAAGCATGCTTTATACTAAATTATAGTGTCATTGAAGGACAGCAGTCATAAGCATGCTTTATACTAAATTATAGTGTCATTGAAGGACAACAATCATAGCAGTCATAAGCATGCTTTATACTAAATTATAGTGTCATTGAAGGTCAGCAGTCATAAGCATGCTTTATACTAAATTATAGTGTCATTGAAGGACAACAATCATAGCAGTCATAAGCATGCTTTATACTAAATTATAGTGTCATTGAAGGTCAGCAGTCATAAGCATGCTTTATACTAAATTATAGTGTCATTGAAGGTCAGCAGTCATAGCAGTCATAAGCATGCTTTATACTAAATTATAGTGTCATTGAAGGTCAGCAGTCATAGCAGTCATAAGCATGCTTTATACTAAATTATAGTGTCATTGAAGGACAGCAGTCATAAGCATGCTTTATACTAAATTATAGTGTCATTGAAGGACAGCAGTCATAAGCATGCTTTATACTAAATTATAGTGTCATTGAAGGACAACAATCACAGCAGTCATAAGCATGCTTTATACTAAATTATAGTGTCATTGAAGGACAACAATCATAGCAGTCATAAGCATGCTTTATACTAAATTATAGTGTCATTGAAGGACAACAATCATAGCAGTCATAAGCATGCTTTATACTAAATTATAGTGTCATTGAAGGACAACAATCATAGCAGTCATAAGCATGCTTTATACTAAATTATAGTGTCATTGAAGGACAACAATCATAGCAGTCATAAGCATGCTTTATACTAAATTATAGTGTCATTGAAGGTCAGCAGTCATAGCAGTCATAAGCATGCTTTATACTAAATTATAGTGTCATTGAAGGTCAGCAGTCATAAGCATGCTTTATACTAAATTATAGTGTCATTGAAGGACAACAATCATAGCAGTCATAAGCATGCTTTATACTAAATTATAGTGTCATTGAAGGTCAGCAGTCATAGCAGTCATAAGCATGCTTTATACTAAATTATAGTGTCATTGAAGGACAACAATCATAGCAGTCATAAGCATGCTTTATACTAAATTATAGTGTCATTGAAGGACAGCAGTCATAAGCATGCTTTATACTAAATTATAGTGTCATTGAAGGTCAGCAGTCATAAGCATGCTTTATACTAAATTATAGTGTCATTGAAGGACAACAATCATAGCAGTCATAAGCATGCTTTATACTAAATTATAGTGTCATTGAAGGTCAACAATCATAGCAGTCATAAGCATGCTTTATACTAAATTATAGTGTCATTGAAGGACAACAATCACAGCAGTCATAAGCATGCTTTATACTAAATTATAGTGTCATTGAAGGTCAGCAGTCATAAGCATGCTTTATACTAAATTATAGTGTCATTGAAGGACAACAATCACAGCAGTCATAAGCATGCTTTATACTAAATTATAGTGTCATTGAAGGACAACAATCATAGCAGTCATAAGCATGCTTTATACTAAATTATAGTGTCATTGAAGGACAACAATCATAGCAGTCATAAGCATGCTTTATACTAAATTATAGTGTCATTGAAGGACAACAATCATAGCAGTCATAAGCATGCTTTATACTAAATTATAGTGTCATTGAAGGACAGCAGTCATAAGCATGCTTTATACTAAATTATAGTGTCATTGAAGGACAGCAGTCATAAGCATGCTTTATACTAAATTATAGTGTCATTGAAGGACAACAATCATAGCAGTCATAAGCATGCTTTATACTAAATTATAGTGTCATTGAAGGACAACAATCATAGCAGTCATAAGCATGCTTTATACTAAATTATAGTGTCATTGAAGGACAGCAGTCATAAGCATGCTTTATACTAAATTATAGTGTCATTGAAGGACAACAATCATAGCAGTCATAAGCATGCTTTATACTAAATTATAGTGTCATTGAAGGACAACAATCATAGCAGTCATAAGCATGCTTTATACTAAATTATAGTGTCATTGAAGGACAGCAGTCATAAGCATGCTTTATACTAAATTATAGTGTCATTGAAGGACAAAAATCATAGCAGTCATAAGCATGCTTTATACTAAATTATAGTGTCATTGAAGGACAACAATCATAGCAGTCATAAGCATGCTTTATACTAAATTATAGTGTCATTGAAGGACAACAATCATAGCAGTCATAAGCATGCTTTATACTAAATTATAGTGTCATTGAAGGTCAGCAGTCATAAGCATGCTTTATACTAAATTATAGTGTCATTGAAGGACAACAATCATAGCAGTCATAAGCATGCTTTATACTAAATTATAGTGTCATTGAAGGTCAGCAGTCATAGCAGTCATAAGCATGCTTTATACTAAATTATAGTGTCATTGAAGGTCAGCAGTCATAAGCATGCTTTATACTAAATTATAGTGTCATTGAAGGACAACAATCATAGCAGTCATAAGCATGCTTTATACTAAATTATAGTGTCATTGAAGGACAACAATCATAGCAGTCATAAGCATGCTTTATACTAAATTATAGTGTCATTGAAGGTCAGCAGTCATAAGCATGCTTTATACTAAATTATAGTGTCATTGAAGGACAACAATCATAGCAGTCATAAGCATGCTTTATACTAAATTATAGTGTCATTGAAGGTCAGCAGTCATAAGCATGCTTTATACTAAATTATAGTGTCATTGAAGGACAACAATCATAGCAGTCATAAGCATGCTTTATACTAAATTATAGTGTCATTGAAGGTCAGCAGTCATAAGCATGCTTTATACTAAATTATAGTGTCATTGAAGGTCAGCAGTCATAAGCATGCTTTATACTAAATTATAGTGTCATTGAAGGACAACAATCATAGCAGTCATAAGCATGCTTTATACTAAATTATAGTGTCATTGAAGGACAACAATCATAGCAGTCATAAGCATGCTTTATACTAAATTATAGTGTCATTGAAGGTCAGCAGTCATAAGCATGCTTTATACTAAATTATAGTGTCATTGAAGGACAACAATCATAGCAGTCATAAGCATGCTTTATACTAAATTATAGTGTCATTGAAGGTCAGCAGTCATAAGCATGCTTTATACTAAATTATAGTGTCATTGAAGGACAACAATCATAGCAGTCATAAGCATGCTTTATACTAAATTATAGTGTCATTGAAGGAC
>JAWQFJ010028296.1:67500-80000 GCA_034096865.1 Theodoxus fluviatilis | reverse complement strand
GTATGGGTTTGTACTCAGTCATGCTGTACGGCTTTGTACTCAGTCATGCTGTACGGCTTTGTACTCAGTCATGCTGTGTGTGTTTGTACTCAGTCATGCTGTGTGTGTTTGTACTCAGTCATGCTGTATGGGTTTGTACTCAGTCATGCTGTATGTGTTTGTACTCAGTCATGCTGTATGTGTTTGTATTCAGTCATGCTGTATGGCTTTGTACTCAGTCATGCTGTGTGTGTTTGTACTCAGTCATGCTGTGTGTGTTTGTACTCAGTCATGCTGTATGGGTTTGTACTCAGTCATGCTGTATGGGTTTGTACTCAGTTATGCTGTGTGTGTTTGTACTCAGTCATGCTGTATGTGTTTGTACTCAGTCATGCTGTACGGCTTTGTACTCAGTCATGCTGTGTGTGTTTGTACTCAGTCATGCTGTGTGTGTTTGTACTCAGTCATGCTGTATGGGTTTGTACTCAGTCATGCTGTATGTGTTTGTACTCAGTCATGCTGTATGTGTTTGTACTCAGTCATGCTGTATGGGTTTGTACTCAGTCATGCTGTATGGGTTTGTACTCAGTCATGCTGTATGGGTTTGTACTCAGGCATGCTGTGTGTGTTTGTACTCAGTCATGCTGTGTGTGTTTGTACTCAGTCATGCTGTATGGGTTTGTACTCAGTCATGCTGTATGTGTTTATACTCAGTCATGCTGTATGTGTTTGTACTCAGTCATGCTGTATGTGTTTGTACTCAGTCATGCTGTATGGGTTTGTACTCAGTCATGCTGTATGTGTTTGTACTCAGTCATGCTGTATGGCTTTGTACTCAGTTATGCTGTGTGTGTTTGTACTCAGTCATGCTGTATGGGTTTGTACTCAGTCATGCTGTATGGGTTTGTACTCAGTCATGCTGTACGGCTTTGTACTCAGTCATGCTGTATGGGTTTGTACTAAGTCATGCTGTGTGTGTTTGTACTCAGTCATGCTGTACGGCTTTGTACTCAGTCATGCTGTGTGTGTTTGTACTCAGTCATGCTGTATGTGTTTGTACTCAGTCATGCTGTATGTGTTTGTACTCAGTCATGCTGTATGGCTTTGTACTCAGTCATGCTGTATGGGTTTGTACTCAGTCATGCTGTATGTGTTTGTACTCAGTCTTGCTGTACGGCTTTGTACTCAGTCATGCTGTGTGTGTTTGTACTCATTCATGCTGTGTGTGTTTGTACTCAGTCATGCTGTGTGTGTTTGTACTCATTCATGCTGTGTGTGTTTGTACTCAGTGATGCTGTATGGGTTTGTACTCAGTAATGCTGTATGGGTTTGTACTCAGTTATGCTGTGTGTGTTTGTACTCAGTCATGCTGTATGTGTTTGTACTCAGTCATGCTGTACGGCTTTGTACTCAGTCATGCTGTGTGTGTTTGTACTCAGTCATGCTGTGTGTGTTTGTACTCAGTCATGCTGTATGGGTTTGTACTCAGTCATGCTGTATGTGTTTGTACTCAGTCATGCTGTATGTGTTTGTACTCAGTCATGCTGTATGGGTTTGTACTCAGTCATGCTGTATGGGTTTGTACTCAGGCATGCTGTGTGTGTTTGTACTCAGTCATGCTGTATGTGTTTGTACTCAGGCATGCTGTACGGCTTTGTACTCAGTCATGCTGTACGGCTTTGTACTCAGTCATGCTGTATGTGTTTGTACTCAGTCATGCTGTATGGCTTTGTACTCAGTCATGCTGTACGGCTTTGTACTCAGTCATGCTGTATGGGTTTGTACTCAGTCATGCTGTATGGGTTTGTACTCAGTCATGCTGTACGGCTTTGTACTCAGTCATGCTGTATGTGTTTGTACTCAGTCATGCTGTACGGCTTTGTACTCAGTCATGCTGTACAGCTTTGTACTCAGTCATGCTGTATGTGTTTGTACTCAGTCATGCTGTATGTGTTTGTACTCAGTCATGCTGTATGTGTCTGTACTCAGGCATGCTGTACGGCTTTGTACTCAGTCATGCTGTACGGCTTTGTACTCAGGCATGCTGTATGGGTTTGTACTCAGTCATGCTGTATGTGTTTGTACTCAGTCATGCTGTATGGGTTTGTACTCAGTCATGCTGTATGGGTTTGTACTCAGTCATGCTGTATGGGTTTGTACTCAGGCATGCTGTATGGGTTTGTACTCAGTCATGCTGTATGGGTTTGCACTCAGTCATGCTGTATGGGTTTGTACTCAGTCATGCTGTATGGGTTTGTACTCAGTCATGCTGTATGGGTTTGTACTCAGGCATGCTGTGTGTGTTTGTACTCAGTCATGCTGTATGGGTTTGTACTCAGTCATGCTGTATGTGTTTGTACTCAGTCATGCTGTATGGGTTTGTACTCAGTCATGCTGTATGGGTTTGTACTCAGTCATGCTGTATGTGTTTGTACTCAGTCATGCTGTATGTGTTTGTACTCAGTCATGCTGTATAGGTTTGTACTCAGTCATGCTGTGTGTGTTTGTACTCAGTCATGCTGTGTGTGTTTGTACTCAGTCATGCTGTATGGGTTTGTACTCAGTCATGCTGTATGTGTTTGTACTCAGTCATGCTGTATGTGTTTGTACTCAGTCATGCTGTATGGGTTTGTACTCAGTCATGCAGTATGTGTTTGTACTCAGTCATGCTGTATGGGTATGTACTCAGTCATGCTGTATGGCTTTGTACTCAGTCATGCTGTACGGGTTTGTACTCAGTCATGCTGTATGTGTTTGTACTCAGTCATGCTGTATGTGTTTGTACTCAGTCATGCTGTATGGGTTTGTACTCAGTCAGGCTGTATGTGTTTGTACTCAGTCATGCTGTATGGGTTTGTACTCAGGCATGCTGTATGGGTTTGTACTCAGGCATGCTGTATGGGTTTGTACTCAGTCATGCTGTATGGGTTTGTACTCAGTCATGCTGTATGGCTTTGTACTCAGTCATGCTGTATGGGTTTGTACTCAGTCATGCTGTGTGTGTTTGTACTCAGTCATGCTGTATGGGTTTGTACTCAGTTATGCTGTGTGTGTTTGTACTCAGTCATGCTGTGTGGGTTTGTACTCAGTCATGCTGTATGGGTTTGTACTCAGTCATGCTGTATGTGTTTGTACTCAGTCATGCTGTATGTGTTTGTACTCAGTCATGCTGTGTGTGTTTGTACTCAGGCATGCTGTATGGGTTTGTACTCAGTCATGCTGTATGGGTTTGTACTCAGTTATGCTGTGTGTGTTTGTACTCAGTCATGCTGTATGGATATGTACTCAGTCATGCTGTATGGGTTTGTACTCAGTCATGCTGTATGGGTTTTGTACTCAGTCATGCTGTACGGCTTTATACTCAGTCATGCTGTACGGCTTTGTACTCAGTCATGCTGTACGGCTTTGTACTCAGTCATGCTGTATGGGTTTGTACTCAGTCATGCTGTACGGCTTTGTACTCAGTCATGCTGTACGGCTTTGTACTCAGTCATGCTGTACGGCTTTGTACTCATTCATGCTGTACGGGTTTGTACTCAGTCATGCTGTAATGGTTTGTACTCAGTCATGCTGTACGGCTTTGTACTCAGTCATGCTGTATGGGTTTGTACTCAGTCATGCTGTGTGTGTTTGTACTCAGTCATGCTGTGTGTGTTTGTACTCAGTCATGCTGTGTGTGTGATTGCAGGCAGGTGTGCCTATCGCTGATGATGGATCACTGGTGGGAGAGACGGATGGCTCTGGGTTCGGTGTGGGCAGTGCGCCCAAGTCAGCCAAGGCCGAGCCGTCGGCTGTGGTGCAGCTGAAGAAGAAGGAGAAGGGTGTGGAGAGGCGACGCGGCGGACGAGAGGGTGGAAAGAGGTGAGACAAGCACCTGGATTTTGCCTGACTATCTTTGCATGCATCCTGACATTGAATGGTCTGTTTCAGTTGAGCTGTGATTTTTGTGTCTGTATGTGAAGGCCTTGGTTCAGGTGTATGGTGGGGGGAAATGTGAGGTGGGTGGATTTGAGCAGGGTCATTCGGGATCCAAGGAACCTCGTGTTGGTTTTCTGTTTACTTAGTTGACGCATGAGGTCTGTGATTAGTTTGGTCAGCTTTATCAAAACTTTGACTTCAAAATTAATTTTGAGAAACGGGATGTGTCAGTTCAGTTTTGCAAATTATTCCTTCTTGCTAAATTCTTTATTCCATCTGTCTTGTAAAGGTTATGGGCTCAATGCTGTGTGATTCAGCAAAGTTACAAATCACATTACAAAAAGAGGGAAGAGAATTATTGGAAATTTCTCAGAGACGTTCAGCCATGTTCCATACATATAACATCATGTCTTTGAATCAAGAGGTGTCTTAATTTTAAATTTAATGAATGCAAGCTGTATCTGCACAGTGAGGGTTTGAGATGCATCTTAGCCTGTTCTTAATTGACAAATACATCTTGACTAATATTCACTACGTCTTAGCAAATTACTTATAAGCAAACATTTGGCAAACATTTGGCAAACATTTGGCAAACATTTGGCAAACATTTGGCAACTCTTGTGCTTCTTAATTGCTTGACGAGACCAAACCCAGACCTCGCAAACTAAGAACATTTGCAACATGGCATCAATCGGCACCATGCCCATATCGTAGGCCTAAGTGTGTAGTGGCTGTAAATGTAAATGAAGCGACTGATTTTTTACTCACATGCGAAGCAAAAGTGAGTCTATGTACTCACCCGTTTCATCCGTCCGGGCGTCCGGGCGTCCGAAAACTTTAACGTTGGATTTTTCTCAGAGACTATTAAGTATCAATACCAAATGTGGCATGATGGTGTATGATGACAAGGCCTCAAAAAACATACACAGTGACTTGACCTTGCTTCAAGGTCAAGGTCATCCAAGGTCATGCAACACAAAGCTGTTAATTCAAGACAAGGTCAAGGTCATGTAAAGGTCAAGGTCAAGCATGTGAGTCGTATGGGCTTTGCCCTTCTTGTTTCCAACGTTGTGCTCTGAGGGAATCTCACGAATATATCCAGCCAGTAGCTATCGGCATTACCTGTCGAGGCAATATCCCAAGTCTTGGTAAATTATTGCCAAGTCTTGACGAAAAGCAACTAAGAGCTGTAATACTTGACCAAATATTCAGTGAATAAATTATATCCCAAGACCCAGCAAATGTTGACCAAATACTTGGCCAGTATTTGCTAAGACTTGGCAAACACTGATTAAGAACTGGCTTTAGCCATTCTGTGAACCCGAGTCAGTAGTGACTCTGGCGCAGTTTGCAATGAATGCGTAATGAGACTTGACCCTTTGCATTACAGCATTGCGCCAAAAAGAGTTTGCTTCGGATATTAAAAAAAATCCACTTTATACAGAAATCATTCAGATGTCAAAACTTGTTTCCATTTCAACACAAACATTTTATTTTATCGTATAAATGCTTGTATATTGCCTCAACAAGCGTAATTTATGAGTTTTGTGCGAAATAGTCTCAGAACTACTTTAACGGCGCATATCAGGGAGCAGAGGGCTATCTCACAAGCCTCTCGTGTGACCTCTATTTGAATATTTTGGACGGAATCGTTCCATCACGTGATGTGATCTGTGCAGTGTGCTAGAGACTCTTTCGCCGGCAGGTGAAGTTTCTAATGGACTAGAATAGGCTTTAGCTTGTGAAGTCAAAATTGAAGAAACCCTCAATAGTGAGGGTAGATCTGGGTGGATGGATAAGACTTGTAAGGTTTAAGGGGTCCAATACAATTTCTCAAAACCGCTTGCCTGATGGGGCAAATAGACAGAAAATTCACTTGCCCAAAAGCAATATCCACTGGCTTCAAGTGTCATCAATAGTTCGACATCATCAATATGGTGATGAGTGAAACATTTTATCTGTGTGGTTGTAATTCCGAAATGAGAACACAGATAACCTCTAAACTTAATGGATTTTTTCCTGGATGAAACCCTGGCCTTGCTCCAAATTTCATCAGAATCCATGTTAAATTTTGAAGTTATTTTGCCAACTAACTAGTTAACTTACGAACTGACAATAATAATAATAATACAGATTATTTATACGCACATACCTTCCCTAATAGGCAAGCTCATGGCGTTTACAATGAAAAGTCCACACTCATACAAAGCATTCCAACACTCGCACACTTTACAGTTGAATTAAAAGAAGAGTTAAATACAATACAATTAATTAACATAGCAGGCAATAAACAAAACACAAAACATAAGAGAGGCGCCTTGTGAAGCACCTCACTGCTCGTCAGAAAAGACTGACCGGAACAGGTGTGTCTTTAGGGAGGTTTTGAACTGGGACATGGAATCAGAGTGACAAACAGGGAAAGGTAGGCTATTCCACGTTACAGGGCCGATGTAAGAAAAAGCTCGCTGTCCTTGGGTTTTCTTTTTGCGTCGGGGGGGCATTTAACGTTTTGGTGTCTGCAGCTGAACGGTTATTTCTAGCGGGGGTGTAGACAGTGAGAATTTCTTTGACTGCGTGTGGTGCAGTTTGATTGAAGAAGTTGAAACACATAGTGGCTAGTTTATACTCTATCCTCTGAGCGACGGGGAGCCAATGCAGTGCAGGAAGGAGTTTGGAACTAACAAACTAACTAACTAGCTAACTAACTAACTAACTAGCTAACTAACTAACAAAATTACGAACAAAGTAATAAACTAATTAACTAACAAATGAATAAACTCACTTACCCACCCACCCACCCACCCACCCACTCACTCACTCACTCACTCACTCACTCACTCACTCACTCACTCACTCACTCACTCACTCACTCACTCACTCACTCACTCACTCACTCACTCACTCACTCACTCACTCACTCACTCACTCACTCACTCACTCACTCACTCACTCACTCACTCACTCACTCACTCACTCACTCACTCACACTCACTCACTCACTCACTCACTCACTCACTCACTCACTCACTCACTCACTCACTCACTCACTCACTCACTCACTCACTCACTCACTCACTCACTCACTCACTCACTCACTCAGTAACTAACTAACTAACTGAGGGTAGAAATGACCTCCTTGGCAAAGGTAATCATGCTCCATTGAAATATGATGATGCAATGGATCAACCAATCAGATGTATCCTACTAAACTGTTTTGACGTGAATGCATGCTTCAAAAGTCTTGCCGATAGGTCTTTAACTCTTTCCTTTGCAGCTGCAGCATATACTGCAAAATTTTTACTGGACCAAGCCTGCTAGCTGCAGCATATGCTGCGAAATTGTGACTGGGCCAAGCCTGCTAGCTGCAGCATATGCAGCGAAATTGTGACTGGGCCAAGCCTGCTAGCTGCAGCATATTGCTGCAAAAGTGTGACTGGGCCAAGCCTGCTAGCTTCAGCATATTGCTGTGAAATTGTGACTGGGCCAAGCCTGCTAGCTGCAGCATATGCTGCAAAAGAGTGACTGGGCAAAGCCTGCTAGCTGCAGCATATGTTTCAAAATTGTGACTGGGCCAAGCCTGCTAGCTGCAGCATATGCTGCGAAAGTGTGACTGGGCCAAGCCTGCTAGCTGCAGCATATGCTGCAAAAGTGTGACTGGGCAAAGCCTGCTAGCTGCAGCATATGTTTCAAAATTGTGACTGGGCCAAGCCTGCTAGCTGCAGCATATGCTGCAAAAGTGTGATTGGGCAAAGCCTGCTAGCTGCAGCATATGCTGCGAAAGTGTGACTGGGCAAAGCCTGCTAGCTGCAGCATATGTTTCAAAATTGTGACTGGGCCAAGCCTGCTAGCTGCAGCATATGCTGCAAAAGTGTGACTGGGCAAAGCCTGCTAGCTGCAGCATATTGCTGCGAAAGTGTGATTGGGCAAAGCCTGCTAGCTGCAGCATATTGCTGTGAAATTGTGACTGGCCCAAGCCTGCTAGCTGCAGCATATTGCTGTGAAATTGTGACTGGCCCAAGCCTGCTAGCTGCAGCATATTGCTGCGAAAGTGTGACTGGGCAAAGCCTGCTAGCTGCAGCATATTGCTGTGAAATTGTGACTGGACCAAGTCTGCTAGCTGCAGCATATTGCTGTGAAATTGTGACTGGGTAAAGCCTGCTAGCTGCAGCATATTGCTGTGAAATTGTGACTGGGCAAAGCCTGCTAGCTGCAGCATATGCTGCGAAAGTGTGACTGGGCAAAGCCTGCTAGCTGCAGCATATGCTGAGAAAGTGTGACTGGCCCAAGCCTGCTAGCTGCAGCATATTGCTGTGAAATTGTGACTGGGCAAAGCCTGCTAGCTGCAGCATATGCTGCGAAAGTGTGACTGGACCAAGCCTGCTAGCTGCAGCATATGCTGCGAAAGTGTGACTGTGCAAAGCCTGCTAGCTGCAGCATATGCTGCGAAAGTGTGACTGGGCAAAACCTGCTAGCTGCAGCATATGCTGCGAAAGTGTGATTGGGCAAAGCCTGCTAGCTGCAGCATATGCTGCGAAAGTGTGACTGGGCAAAACCTGCTAGCTGCAGCATATGCTTTGAGGGATGAGGGGGAAAGAAAGGTAATGAAATATGTTTTCCAAAAGTTACCCAAATATTCAGCATTAACATTTTCTTAAAATGATGACATGGATTTGTTCTTTGTTCGATTGTGAGCACTTCAGGTACAGTTTTTGCTATATCTTGTTGGATTATTGAAACATAGCTTTTTGACTCACATGCGAAGCAAAAGTGAGTCTATGTACTCACCCGTTTATTCCGTCTGGGCGTCCGGGCATCCGGGCGTCCGGGCGTCCGGGCGTCTGAAAACTTTAACGTAGGATTTTTCTCGGAGACTATTAAGTCTATCAATACCAAATGTGGCATGATGGTGTATGATGACAAGGCCTCAAAAAACATACATAGTGACTTGTCCTTGCTTCAAGGTCAAGGTCGCAGGGGCCATAAATGTTGTCTAAAAAACAGTCATTTTTTACATTTTCTCAATTTTCTCTGAAGTTTTTGAGATTGGATACCTGACCTATATATGGTACATAGGGCAAGGTAATCCCTATATTTTGATACCAACTTGGTTGACCTTGCTTCAAGGTCAAGGTCACAGGAGCTCTTCAAAGTTGGATTGTATACATATTTTGAAGTGACCTTGACCCTGAACTATGGAAGATAACTGTTTCAAACTTAATAATTATGTGGGGCACATGTTATACTTTCATCATGAGACACATTTGGTCACATATCATCAAGGTCAAGGTCACTTTGAGCTTTATGAAATGTGACCAAAATGGGGTAGTGAACCACTAAAAGTGACCATATCTCATGGTAGAAAGTGCCAATAAGCACCATTGTGCTTCCTATGTCTTGAATTAACAGCTTTGTGTTGCATGACCTTGGATGACCTTGACCTTGGGTCAAGGTCACATGTATTTTGGTAGGAAAAATGTGTAAAGCATTTCTTAGTGTATGATGTCATTGGTAGGTTTAGTTGTTTGACCTTGACCTTGAAGGTCACCTGAAGGTCAAGGTCATGTAAAGGTCAAGGTCAAGCATGTGAGTCGTATGGACTTTGCCCTTCTTGTTTCAGTAGTGCTGACAGTCCCGATTTTGATGCCAGGGTAAAGGGTTAATCACTGAGGCTGTGACCTGTCTGTGCTTGATTTCCAAGTTGGAATGGACTTGGTCCACTCTTCCGTTTATTTTTGTTTCAAGAAATTTAACTCCATTAACATGCAGTCACACTAATGCAATGAGTATGATATTTATTAGGAGAAAAAGAAGAAGAAGAAATGATGTGGGTTTTTGACTCACATGCGAAGCAAAAGTGAGTCTATGTACTCACCCGTTTCGTCCGTCCGGGCGTCCGGGCGTCCGAAAACTTAAATGTAGGATTTTTCTCAGAGACTATTAAGTCTATCAATACCAAATGTGGCATGATGGTGTGTGATGACAAGGCCTCAAAAAACATACATAGTGACTTGTCCTTGCTTCAAGGTCAAGGTCGCAGGGGCCATAAATGTTGTCTAAAAAACAGTTATTTTTCACATTTTCTCAATTTTCTCTGAAGTTTTTGAGATTGGATACCTGACCCATATATGGTATATAGGGCAAAGTAATCCCTATCTTTTGATACCAGTTTGGTTGACCTTGTGTCAAGGTCAAGGTCACAGGAGCTCTTCAAAGTTGGATTGTATACATATTCTGAAGTGACCTTGACCCTGAACTATGGAAGATAACTGTTTCAAACTTAATTATGTGGGGCACATGTTATACTTTCATCATGAGACACATTTGGTCACATATCATCAAGGTCAAGGTCACTTTGACCCTTATGAAATGTGACCAAAATGGGGTAGTGAACCACTAAAAGTGACCATATCTCATGGTAGAAAGTGCCAATAAGCACCATTGTGCTTCCTATGTCTTGAATTAACAGCTTTGTGTTGCATGACCTTGTATTTTGGTAGGAAAAATGTGTAAAGCATTTCTTAGTGTATGATGTCATTGGTAGGTTTAGTTGTTTGACCTTGACCTTGAAGGTCCCCTGAAGGTCAAGGTCATATAAAGGTCAATGTCAAGCATGTGAGTCGTATGGGCTTTGCCCTTCTTGTTTGGTGTTGTATGTGACGTATGTAAGTGTGTGTGCGCGTGTGTGTGTGTATGTGTGTGTGTGCATGCATGCGTGCGCACGCACGCGTGTGAGTGTGAGTGTGTGTGTGTGTGTGTGTGTGTGTGTGTGTGTGTGCTGTCCATAAAGAAAGGAGGTTGGATCCCACTACTGCTGTTGCATGCCGGGAGTGAGGTCGCTCTGTGCATTTCAGTTTAAGCTGCAATCCCACCTTCGGGGTCACTGAGGTCATCGTCTCCAAGTTGTCGTCGATCCTCACGTACTCGGCAAATTCTGATTTTGCGAGCGCTGCAGGCTTCACGACGTCTAACAAAACATTGGCTCATACATCGGAGGGCGGTTGCTCCATCTCGGTGACAAATCCTGCCTTTGTGAAGCAATTGAAGATGGTGGTCTCCGTCACAGGCTTCCACGCTTTTCTGGCAAGATAGAGGGCGTCAAGAAGACTCACACGTCGAGCGAAGTCGAGAGCACAAAGGTCTGGATCAGCGTCGAGCTCAGAGATAGTCCTAGAACTCATATTCATAAGACTCCTGTAGTGTCCTTTGGAGTTTCGGATGATCCCCTGATCCATGGGTTGCATTAAACTCGTGGTGTTTGGAGGCAAGAAGTGGAATTGGATCAACTGCAGGTCGGCAATCTTCAGATGGGCGGTGCAATTGTCCAGAAGAAGCAGAATCTTTCTCTGCTCTATCTTCAACTTGGAGTCCCAGTTTCTCGCTCAGTCGGTAAATATGGATGTCGTCATCCAGGAATTCTTGCTGAATGCACAGTCTACATGCAGGGAGCTTCGTTTGGCCTTTGGGGAAGCTTCTCTGTCGTCCACTTTTGCCAATGACGAGGAAGTGAGGACTTGTCTGTCCCAGTCCGGTTAGCACAGACCAAAACGGTTACTGTCTCCTTGGCTTTCTTCCCGCCGGTCATCTCCGTCTCCTCAAAGCAGTGCCCTCTGTCTGGCATACCACGGAAGTAGAGTCCGGTTTCGTCGGTTTTGTGGATGTCTGAGGGTTCATATGCTTCTAGAAGAGCAGGCAGGACGTCGGACTTCCATGCGCTGGCTGCCTCAGTGTTGGCATCTTGCTTTTCGCCAAATTCTTGCCCCTGGGTGAAACCATGACGCTTTGCAATGCGTAACAGCCCGCCGAGCAGCTGATCGATAAGATTTTGGATTGTTTTGCTCTTCGCCGATTGGTTGTATTTCAAGTCCATGCCATGGGTCTAAAGTGAAATCTGGCCGACTTTTGTCCCGATTTAGCGGCGGGTTGTCCCGATTAACAGGTTAAATTATATAGTAAAAAATTCGTTCCCCGAGTTTTGTCCCGTATACGTAGAGTGTGCCGATTAACTGTGTCCCGATAAAGCGGCTTCTATTGTACAATATTGTGTGTGTTTTTCTGTATCTGTGTTTAGCTGCTCTGAAAATTTTCATGGGAAATTGTTTGATGAACGAGGCCATCATTGGATATTAATGAAATAATTATGTCATATTCCTCCTTGATGAAAACATTACAAATTTAATCATCCATCATTGATTAGAGAAACTTTTTGCTTGCTAATATTAAGTGCCTTGCACTGGTATTAATGAGGTGTATTTCTATATATGCATATAAAAATATTGCTCCCTGCATTTTTAGGAGCTAGATGATGTAATGAAAGTGTGATGTTTGGAACATCACTTCCGTGTTAGCTTGAAGAAGAATCCACGTGAAAGGGAGAAAGAAGGACAATGAATGCCGCCAGTACCTCAACACGGGCATGACTGAGATGCACTTAATTGTGTGCCTTGTCATGCTTTCTTCATTAATTAAGTAATGTAATATCGCGGCAGATCTGCAGGAAGGGAAAATGGTATGTGAGCAGATGTGAACAGATTTGAAAAATGGGCTCTGGGTTTGTTTCTTTCTGTCTTTGTGCTGTATGTTGTGTGTCTGCAAGTTCTCAGAAC
>JAWQFJ010028296.1:50000-65000 GCA_034096865.1 Theodoxus fluviatilis | reverse complement strand
AATGGGGTAGTGAACCACTAAAAGTGACTATATCTCATGGTAGAGAAAGTGCCAATAAGCACCATTTTGCTTCCTATGTCTTGAATTAACAGCTTTGTGTTGCATGACCTTGGATGACCTTGACCTTGGGTCAAGGTCACATGTATTTTGGTAGGAAAAATGTGTAAAGCATTTCTTAGTGTATGATGTCATTGGTAGGTTTAGTTGTTTGACCTTGACCTTGAAGGTCACCTGAAGGTCAAGGTAATGTAAAGGTCAAGGTCAAGCATGTGAGTCGTATGGGCTTTGCCCTTCTTGTTGTTTTTTTTGGGGGGTGGGGGGTGGAGTGGGGGTGGGGGTGGGGGTTCTTTTTGGTTTTCCTTTTTTTTTGCACATGAGGGCTGTAAGGTTGGGCAGTAGGTGTGGAGGCTTTTGTCTCACGTTCTTGTTAGGGCTAGCAACCTTGCCTCTCCCAGTAGCGGGAACAATGCTGCTCCCAGATCCTCTCTTGCTGGCCAAGGATCTACTACGGGTGGGGGTCCAAGCCAGGAACATCAGCAACAAGAAGCCTTAGAACGACCCAGGTCCCTTCCTTTCCCCTCCCCTCCCCCTGCCTCCCCCCCATTCCCCCACCCCACCCCCACTCCCCACCCCACTCCCCCATTACCTTCCATCTCCTCCTCCAACCCCCCCCCCTCCCCCCAGCCCCCTCCCCTCCCTCTCTTTCCCACCCCCCTTCTACCTTTCTACCCAACCCCCTCCTCCACCTTCCCCTGTTCTCCTCGTTCCCTCTTCCCCCCCCCCCTCACTCCAGACCCATCTCCCTCCTCCCCCAATCCTCTCCCTCCACTTCTCCCTCCCCCCCCCTCTTCCCCCCTGCCCCCTCCCACCTCCCCCCTCCCCACCCCACCCCCTCCCTCCACCTCCTCCCTTCACCTTCTCCCTCCACCTCCTCCCTCCACCTCCTCCCTCCACCTCCTCCCTCCACCTCTTCCCTCCACCTTCTCCCTCCACCTCCTCCCTCCACCTCTTCCCTCCACCTCCTCCCTCCACCTCCTCCCTCCACCTCCTCCACATGTTTTCCCTTCTCCATCTCCCCGCTTTCCTCTACTATCACTCCCACTCCCCCCTATCTCTCTCCCCCCCCCCCCCTTTTCCTTCACTTTTTCATCGTTCCCCATCATCTCACCCCCTACTTTCCTTTTTGATCTCACCTTCCCATCTCCTACTGCTCCGTCCACCCCCCACCCACCCCCTATCCACCTATTCTTCTCCCCCTCTGTCACCCCCCTCTATCCATGATCCCTCCACCTTACCCCTTCCCCCAACCCCCAACCCCCAAACCTTTTGCTTTTCTTGGTTGTATACCTTTGCTGGGTTGCTGCAAATTGCGAGCTGTTCTTTGTGTTTCTTGATGATTTTAAAAATGTTAAACACTAGTTTCTGTTCTTATGTCTGCATTGTCATCCCATTGGAATTCTTATGGAATTGTGTGTGTGTGTGTGTGTGTGTTTGTGTGTGTGTGTATGTTTGTGTGTGTGTGTGTGTATATGTGTGTGTGTGTGTGTGCGTGCGTGTATATGTGTGTGTTTATGTATGAGTGTGTATGTGTGTACATGCATGTGTGTGTGTGTGCATGTGCATGTGTGCATGCATGTGTGTGTATGTGTGTATGTGTGCCTGGATATGTGCATGCATATGTGTGTGTGTGTGAAGTTGGAAGTTTGTCTTATATCCAGTCTTCGCCTTAATAGTTCGTGGATGCTGATAGGCCGTAATTCCCCCATTATGTCAAGCCAAATCAACTTATATCCAATCAAATCAACTTAAATGCAATCAAATCAACTTAAACTGAATCATATCAAAGCCTGAGAAGTAAAACCACTGGCACTTACCAGGGTGCTGTACATCATCTAGCGTGGGTAGAATTAGCCCCAAAAGCTGTTTTAAAAAGTATAAGAATATAAATTAATATTAAGAATGAAGAGAGCTGAAATTGTATTTGTCTTGAGAATGGATAGAGAGGCTGTAGGAACCATTAATCTGTGGATCTTACCTAATAAGGTGATTTTTGACTCACATTCGAAGCAAAAGTGAGTCTATGTACTCACCCGTTTCGTCCGTCCAGGTGTCCGGGCGTCCGGGCGTCCGAAAACTTTAACGTTGGATTTTTCTCAGAGACTATTAAGTCTATCAATACCAAATGTGGTATGATGGTGTATGATGACAAGGCCTCAAAAAACATACATAGTGACTTGTCCTTGTTTGAAGGTCAAGGTCGCAGGGGCCATAAATGTTGTCTAAAAAACAGTCATTTTTTACATTTTCTCAATTTTCTCTGAAGTTTTTGAGATTGGATACCTGACCTATATATGGTATATAGGTCAAAGCAAGCCCTATCTTTTGATACCAGTTTGGTTGACCTTGCTTCAAGGTCAAGGTCACAGGAGCTCTTCAAAGTTGGATTGTATACATATTTTGAAGTGACCCTGACCCTGAACTATGGAAGACAACTGTTTCAAACTTAATAATTATGTGGGGCACATGTTATACTTTCATCATGAGACGCATTTGGTCACATATCTTCAAGGTCAAGGTCACTTTGAGCCTTATGAAATGTGACCAAAATGGGGTAGTGAACCACTAAAAGTGACCATATCTCATGGTAGAAAGTGCCAATAATCACCATTGTGCTTCCTATGTCTTGAATTAACAGCTTTGTGTTGCATGACCTTGGATGACCTTGACCTTGGGTCAAGGTCACATGTATTTTGGTAGGAAAAATGTGTAAAGCATTTCTTAGTGTATGATGTCATTGGTAGGTTTAGCTGTTTGACCTTGACCTTGAAGGTCACCTGAAGGTCAAGATCATATAAAGGTCAAGGTCAAGCGTGTGAGTCGTATGGGCTTTGCCCTTCTTGTGTTAGTGGTACTGAATGTAACAGATTACCTTGAAAGTAAATGGAGGTGATGTAGAGCTTTGAGAATTTATCTGTCACTGCTTTGTGGAGGAGGATAACAGTGAAATAAACAGCTTCTAAAGGTCTACATTGAAGGTTGAGCAGATGAGAGAGTCGATTGTCAGTGGTTGAGAAGCAGTTAGTTTTATCTATATGTGTTACCTGTCAGGTGTCATGATGGGTATGAAGTAAGGCAAACCTACCAACATTGATTGAGTAGAGAAGCAGTTTCATTTATCAGTGTTAACTGTCAGGTGTCATGATGGGTATGAAGTAAGACAAACCTACCAACATTGAGTAGAGAAGCAGATAGTTTTATCTATGTGTTAACTGTCTGGTGTCATGATGGGTCTGAAGTAAGGCAACCTACCAACCTTGACAATCTGGTGGTTATCAGGCTTGACTGATGTTGATGCACTTTCACAGTCATCTCATGGATTGACTTAATTAGGCTGACACAACAAATTGGATACATTTTTCACGGAGACCCCAATGTCCCAGAAACAAATGTGTGGTGGTAGAGGCCCTCCCTGTCCCCCCTCCCCCTCCTCCCCCTCCTCCCCCTCACCCCCCCCCTCTTCCTCCCCCCTTTACCCCCCCCCCTCCCCTCCTCCTCCTCCTCCTCCTCCTCCACCTCCTCCTCCACCTCCTCCTCCTCCTCCTCCTCCTCCACCTCCTCCTCCTCCTCCTCCTCCTCCTCCTCCTCCTCCTCCTCCTCCTCCTCCTCCTCCTCCTCCTCCTCCTCCTCCTCCTCCTCCTCCTCCTCCTCCTCCTCCTCCTCCTCCTCCTCCTCCTCCTCCTCCTCCCCCTCCTCCTCCTCCTCCTCCCCCTCCCCCTCCTCCCCCTCCCCCTCCCCCTCCCCCTCCCCCTCCCCCTCCCCCTCCCCCTCCCCCTCCCCCTCCTCCTCCTCCTCCTCCTCCTCCTCCTCCTCCCCCTCCCCCTCCTCCCCCTCCCCCTCCCCCTCCCCCTCCCCCTCCTCCTCCTCCCCCTCCCCCTCCCCCTCCTCCTCCCCCTCCTCCTCCTCCCCCTCCCCCTCCTCCCCCTCCCCCTCCCCCTCCCCCTCCTCCTCCTCCCCCTCCCCCTCCCCCTCCTCCTCCCCCTCCCCCTCCTCCCCCTCCTCCTCCCCCTCCCCCTCCCCCTCCTCCTCCTCCTCCTCCCCCTCCCCCTCCTCCCCCTCCCCCCCCCCCTCCTCCTCCTCCTCCTCCTCCTCCTTCTTCATGTCAATGAAATATCCTGAGTGATAGCGACCTTTTTTGAATAAAAAGAAGAGAACATTTCCAACCTATCCATCCTTTTTGTGGTCATATTACCTGAAACAAACAAATGTTGTTGTTGCCTTGTATACACAACTGTTGGCTATATCTCATGGACATAGTCATCCAGGCAGGCAGGTGGGTTAGTCATGGGATCCGGTGAGTGTGTGCTTTCATGCTTTGTGGCACTGCTGTCGCGCGCAGTGAGGGTCCTCACACAAAGGACAAAGCCGAGGCTCCAGCCCCACCACCCGCTATCAAAGAGCGCAAAACTCAGGAGCCTGCAGTGCAGCCTACACCTCCCAAGCCTGGGTGAGAGCGGTAGAGATGCCTGCAGTCGGCAGAATGTCGGGAAAAGCTTCCATAAACGGGCCACACTAGTGGACTCGTCCGAGGAGAGGGGTGTGAGGAAGACAGGCGAGCACGCGGGAAACACAACTGGCGGGACACAACATCTGACTGGATGTGTTTTTATAAATAAAATTTTTGTTGTCGGATTCTTTTGTTGTTCAATGTATTTATCATTGCAAATTCACTGAGAATTTACCACACCCCTCTCCTCAGACGAGTCCATTAATTTGGCCCGTTTATGGAAGTTTTTCAAATGTCGTTCCATGCTGCTGTTTTGACACCTGCCGCAGGCTTATAGTGCATCATGTTTTCAGCCATGCATTCAATGCATGTGGTCAACTAACTTTTGATTAATGTCAACCAGTGTGTGAATTACTGTGGATTTGTAGAGCACCAAGTTGGTTGAACTTTGCTTAGACAGTGACACAAGGTGTGAGTTGTGAACCTGATAATACTGAGTCAACTAACTTTCAATTTAGGTCAACTAATTAGTGGATTACTATGGATTTGTAAAGTACCGAAGTTGCACTTAACTTTGGTTAGACTGTGATAAAGAATGAGGTATTAATGAGATAGTATTGAGTCAACTAACTTTTGATTTAGACCAAGCAATGTGTGAATTACTATGGATTTGTAATGAAGTAAGTTGGCTTAACTTTGGTCAGACTGTGACATTAGGTATGAGTTGTGAGCCTGATAATACAGAGTCAACTAACTTTTAATTTAGGTCAACCAATTAGTGGATTTTTACTGATTTGTAGAGTATTGAGTTGACTTAATTTTGGTTAGACAGTGATATAGGGTATGTGTTGTCAATGCAAGAGTACTGTCAATCACTTTTAATTTAGGTCAACCAATGTGTGGATTAATTAAAATGGATTTGTATAGTGCCAAGTTGACTTAAGTTTGGTTAGATTCTATCAGGAGGTACGAGTTGTGAATGTGATAACACTTCATCAACAAACTTTTGATTTAGGTCAACTAGTGCATGTTTTCCCTCCATACTCAGAAGACTGTCTTTTTGGTGATGCTCGCATGTGCGCGTCGGATCGGGGAGATCCACGCTCTGAGCGGTTTGCCTGCGGATATAGAATTCACCGGTGGGGACTAATCGTGCATTCTGTCTTTTCTGCCGGAGTTTCGTTGTAAGAATCAGGATTCTCTTTCCAACTGTCAGAGCATCGATATTAAGGGTCTCTCTTCTATTCTCGATCCTGGCGCAGCTGACTCTGTGAATTGTCTGGTGCGTGCACTCAAATGTTACCTGGCTCGAACTCAGTCCCGTCGTCTTCAGAAACGAAGACTGTTTCTGCCCCTTACACGTAGTCACGCCGAGGTGTCTAAGACGTCCATTTCTTGCTGGATACGCATTTTGATCACGGATGCGTACAAGAATGCGTTGCTTGATCCTCCTGCTGGGGCCTCTAGGACTCATGAACTCTGCAAGGTCGCCACCTCTGTATCGTTTGCCAAGAATGTCTCTTTGGCTCACCTTATGAGGGCGGCCTTCTGGCGCAGTGACTGTGTTTTCACGCGACACTACCTGGGTGATGTTCGAGTTCGCCGGCTCGACGACACGTTTGGCATCAACAAGTTGGTAGTTGCGAGTTTGGCTGTTCGTATTTGATGGTGAGTGGTATTATTGTTTTGTCAGGTGTTCATGCACAACCAGTCACCCTTTGCTGGGCAGTCATAGCACGGGTTGTCTACTGGTACAGTATGGAGGGAAAACTTGAAGAAATTTATACTAATTTCTATGTTTTCCTGACATACTTACCAGTAGACAACTTATTTGTCCCACCCACCTCCCCTTTGTGCATTTGCTCTGGTTTTCTCAGCAGTGTCAAAGAGGATTTAGACTGCCTGCTGCCTGCTTAATTACAACGGAGCGATCACGTGGCACAGGGAGTTACCTCCCCTTTGCTGACGTGCTTCCTGCTCATGTCTAAGCAGTCAGATTGGCGGGGCAGGCAGTCACGTGTGGGTATGAATTTTGCAAATTCTTTTTTCGAGGTCAAAAGGTCATATATCATGTGTTGTCTACTGGTAAGTATGTCAGGAAAACATAGAAATTAGTTTAAATTTCTTCAAGTATTACTACATATGGATATATGTATAGTACCAAGTGGACATAGCTAATTTTGGTTAGACTGTATCACAAGGTATGAGGTGTGAATATGATAACACTGAGTCAACCAACTCTTGTTTCATGTCAACCAGTGTGTGAATTACTACATATGGATTTGTATTGTACTGAGTTGACTTACCTTTGGTTATGTTGTATCATGAGGAATGAGTTGTGAATGTAATAGCATTGCATTAACTAACTTAGGGTGAAATTAGACTTAGATGCTCTATTTTGTGCATGAGCATGGCTTTCACTGATTCGGGTGCATGATTTGCCATTACTTTGCTGGGGTAATGTTTGCTATGTGGATAACTTCAATGCAGCAGTAAATTACAAATCATTATCAATATATGACAACAACAACAACAACAACAACAACAACAAGAGAGAGAGAGAGACAGAGAGAGAGAGAGAGAGAGAGAGAGAGATGAATCAGAAATATTTTTTTAGTTTGATAATATAATAATTAATCTTGTGAAAAGAGATAGGGTCTCTTTCCTACAGTACTCTAGTTCTTTCAGATGAAAGCTATCAAAGCCACAAGAAAGCAAATAAAGTGATAATATGTCAGTTTAGCCTGCTGTGGTGTGTCCTGGTGTGACCTTGATGTGCAGACAAAATTTTAAGCTGAGTTGTTTATAACTTTTTAATAAGTACATGGTCAAGGATAGCCAGGGGCTTTGTGTAATTCATTGATGAAGTAGTGTTATTTAAGTGATATAGATATATATCCTCATTGTGTGCATCATAGTCTGTGAGTTAATTGTGTTTATCATAGTCTGTTTGCTAATTGTGTGTATCATAGTCCATGTGCAAATTGTGTGTAATTTCATAGTCCGTGTGTGCATGAACGATGAAAATGATAACCAAAGCATTAACTTTGTTGTGTCAGCATGCAACAACTGTGGAGGAGAATGGAGGAAACATCATTGATTGTGATGATGTTTCTAAAGATTGTGATGTAATATTCACTTTGAAAAATGCTAAACTAATGAAATCACTCAGGTGTAGACATATTGATGCTGTCTAATCTCTATATCTCGTAGATTATTTAAGACTTAAAATGTTCATTTTCAGAATGCCATATTTCGTTCTAGCAAAATGATTTATATAGATTAATGTGTGAACATCATTCATTCCGAAATAGCCTTGTGTTTGTGTAGTTGTAAATTGTTTATGTACAGTGTAGGGAGTGAAATGTGATGTGTCAAGCAATCAGGGGATTAGGTGTATTTTACAGGTCAACAGAATAAAGGTAAATCGTGTTGACATCTGGATTGTATACCCGAGGCCATTTCTTTCAATATTATACACTATGCCAAGTTTTTAACAGTATTATTTTAAAAATCTTGAAGATCAAATGTATGTTTGATTGTTTGAATTTTTTGTGGTTTGGTTTGCTTTTCAGTTTCTTTTCAGTTCAAATCGTTTGTTGAATTATTTGACAAAACATTTCACCCTGATTGCTCTGATCAATATCAAAATTAAAGATGATATTCCATATGAGGATGTTGATGATAATATGACGACACATTAATGCGATCATGTAGTCAATGATGCATGATGATGATGATGATGATGATGATGAGGAGGAGGAGGAGGAGGAGGAGGAGGAGGAGGAGGAGGAGGAGGAGGAGGAGGAGGAGGAGGACAAGGAGGAGGAGGAGGAGGGAAAAAAATTGGGAGGAGGAGAAACAAAAACTATGATGTTGTTGATTATGATGATACAGAATGTAATAGAAAGAGAGACAAATTTGGGGCTCGTTATCCATCATCCCCTGAATAATCAGTGTCAGTATTCTTTATTTGTGTTTGCAGGGAGGAAAGCAGAGTTTTTATAGAGGATACCAGATGTAGAAAGCAACCTTTTCGACCAAATATTGAAGAAAACTTGTCCAATGATCTAAACATGGTTGTGCTTGTAAGGGAAAGGAGCTTTTTCTCTCAGACTCGCAGGACTAGGGCTCAAGACCTGATACAAAGAACTCAGAAAGTGACTGTCACTTTTTTTTTGGTGGTGGGGTCCTGTTGAAAATTGCTGGCGGGAATCGGTTGATTGAACGTCTGTGTTTTCTTGTCCTATTTCAGCACACCCCCAACTCGCAGTGCCGCTTTCGAAGAGTTCAAGTCTGAACGTGGCATAGAGATCAACCGAATCCTCGTGGAGAACAAAGGTTGGTATGCAGAATCTGACCAATGATTTACATTAAATATTGCTGAATAAAAGGATAAACATGATGCAGTGATACTGTATTCATAGCTCACTGTTGAATATTGTAAATTCACAGATGAATAGAATCACCGATAAGTTTTGTGCTGAATTAATGGATGAAATTTGTTTCATGATATCACATCCATAGATCATTGTTGAATGATAAAAAGTTTTAAAACTTGAATTAAACCTCTCATAAACATCTTGCTGAAATGAAACTTAAAGAGTTAAAGTGTTTTCTCACCAAAAAAATAATATGGCCATCTAAAAAGTTGTTTGAGTAATGTCTGATTTCATTTTGTTGAATGCCACCATTGCAATGTTTCTGCATGCATGGTGTAACATGTTAAAATCCAGAATATTTTTGCTCTTTCTTTTCCCCCTTATATCAGAAATCCTGGCCAAAAAGAAGAAACATTATGCTGTGCTTGCTCGGAAGATCAACTCCACCAAGATGGAGATTGATAACGTGAGGCAAAACCTGAATGTCATGAAAGCAGAACGTGAAGCTGAAGGTAAGAAGTGTTTTGAACTGTTTTATATTACAAATGTGAACATTGGATGCATTTTATTTTCATTAACCCTCACACAGGCATCATCATTGTGAATGTTTCATCTGTCAGCATTACCACAAAAAAGGCTACATTTCAAGGATTAGACACCTATGCGTTTCTTTTGCACATGCCCTTGTAACTAACTATCCAGCAAAATGTAGCCAAGCCTGTACCTGAAGTACTCACAATTGAACAACGAAAAAATCCATCTCATGGTTTTAAGAAAATGTTAATGCTGAGGGTTTTTTGTGGTAATTTATGGAAAGCACATTTCACAACCTTCCTCACTCATCACACACAGCATATGCTGCAGCTAGCAGGCTTTGCCCTGTCACACTTTTGCAGCATATGCTGCAGCTAGCAGGCTTTGCCCAGTCACACTTTTGCAGCATATGCTGCAGCTAGCAGGCTTGGCTCAGTCACACTTTCGCAGCAATATGCTGCAGCTAGCAGGCTTGGCTCAGTCACACTTTCGCAGCATTATGCTGCAGCTAGCAGGGTAAAAATGAAAATATTTTCTTTTGAATAATTAAGGAAGATTAACACCAGCAGATGCTCTTTGGATCTAGAAAATCCAAACATGTAAATGTAATGCGTAAAACAAAATTACTTATGTTAAGATATTGATAATTTTAAAAAGAAACATCCATGCAATTGCTTCCTACAAAGAATGTGCCAGGAGCCTCAGCAAATCATTGGTTGGATTACTTGGAATGTCACTTCGACAGACGTGCCCGCCAACCCCCGTGTAGGTGGATTTGTCCCCCCAAATGGTTCAAATGGCCAAGTTGTAATAATAAATAATAATAATATAGTTTCTTTACGCACATACCTTCCCTTGACAGGCAAGCTCATGGCGTTTACAATCCAAAGAATCAACACTCATACAACGCTCAACACCACATTCCCACAAAAACTCACACACTACACACATAAACAAAACAAAAACTAAAGTCCAATAGAACAAACTATACAATATACACAGCACTTGCAGGCCAGGTCAAGTAAGGCAAAGCAGCTCAGCGGGAAAGGCGGATCGGAAGAGGTGGGTCTTTAGAGCACTTTTGAACTGGGGCAGAGTGTCAGAATGACGGACTGAGAGAGGGAGACTATTCCAGGTTACAGGTCCCCTTTTCTATCCAGCAGTCCCCCCCCCCCCCATCCCCCAGATTTGACAGGCGGTATACCAGCAGTCTCAGACTCGTCTGACCTCAAGAGTGCCTATTGCAGGTCTCTGAAGGTGGATACCAAGCAGTGAACTGTTGGTTCTACTATTGCAGCCGAGACATGTATATAATGTAGATAAACTGCTTGAAACGTATATTCCGTGTGTATGGAATGTACTTGGTTGTCTTCTCTAGAAAGGCATGTTAACGTGAACTTGAACAGAAAAATTAATTTTTTAATTCAAGACCTTCCAAACTTAGCTGCACCCCCCATTTTGTACGTGGTTGTCCCCCAAAGCTAAGAATGGGGGATAGGTCCCGATCCCTCTGTCTGAGGGCTGTTGGTTGTTGGTTTGGTCCTAGCCTAAAAGTCTTGAAACTATTTGTGTTCAGTCAACTGCAGGGTTTCTGGCTGTGTGTTGTTAGGAACTGCCTTTGCTACTGGAATGTGTCATGCCTGTACATGATTATGAAGGCACAGGGGTATAATGAGCCATTGGAATCTTGTTTTGCATGTGTTTCAGTCAGTCAGTCAGTCAGTCAGTCAGTCAGTCAGTCAGTCAGTCAGTCAGTCAGTCAGTCAGTCAGTCAGTCAGTCAGTCAGTTAGTCATGCATTTGTTCATTTTAAACCTTCATAACTAGCTGAAGGAGAAAAACTCCCTTTAATTTGATGTCGAGCCCTTGGCCCCTGCAATCCTGTATATTGATCCGTTCTTCCGCCTTTCAGCCCACATGTATCTGAATAGTGCATGTGTCATCATTAATCGCAGGACTCTTTCTATCCTCATGCTGATGCCTTGGTCTATTACCATCCTTGAATCTCTGGTCTGTTTCCTGCCCTCACCATTTTTATACCACACACTTAGGTTTAGTTCTGTATAAAATGACTGTTATTTGTGTTGTTTAGTTCTGTATAAAATGACTGTTATTTGTGTTGTTTAGTTCTGTATAAAATGACTGTTATTTGTGTTGTTTAGTTTTGTATAAAATGACTGTTATTTGTGTTGTTTAGTTCTGTATAAAATGACTGTTATTTGTGTTGTTTAGTTCTGTATAAAATGACTGTTATTTGTGTTGTTTAGTTCTGTATAAAATGACTGTTATTTGTGTTGTTTAGTTCTGTATAAAATGACTGTTATTTGTGTTGTTTAGTTCTGTATAAAATGACTGTTATTTGTGTTGTTTAGTTCTGTATAAAATGACTGTTATTTGTGTTGTTTAGTTCTGTATAAAATGACTGTTATTTGTGTTGTTTAGTTCTGTATAAAATGACTGTTATTTGTGTTGTTTAGTTCTGTATAAAATGACTGTTATTTGTGTTGTTTAGTTCTGTATAAAATGACTGTTATTTGTGTTGTTTAGTTCTGTATAAAATGACTGTTATTTGTGTTGTTTAGTTCTGTATAAAATGACTGTTATTCGTGTTGTTTAGTTCTGTATAAAATGACTGTTATTTGTGTTGTTTAGTTCTGTATAAAATGACTGTTATTTGTGTTGTTTAGTTCTGTATAAAATGACTGTTATTTGTGTTGTTTAGTTCTGTATAAAATGACTGTTATTTGTGTTGTTTAGTTCTGTATAAAATGACTGTTATTTGTGTTGTTTAGTTCTGTATAAAATGACTGTTATTTGTGTTGTTTAGTTCTGTATAAAATGGCTGTTATTTGTGTTGTTTAGTTTTGTATAAAATGACTGTTATTTGTGTTGAAATCAAAGGCCGAGCTATGCAGAAGCTCCCCTGTGGTAAGGGAATAAGAATAGACCCATCGTTTCTTGCCGGTGAGAATCGTAAAAGGCGAATAAATAGGGATATCAAGACTTGATTTGCTTCTACCGTAGTCACCTCTAGTAATTTTTATTTATCAATGGCCGTACGCATCCCACAAAGACTGATACCAGTGATAGTCTGTTACACTGCTCCATTCATTCATGCATGCATGCATTAATTAATTAATTACTTTGTTCATTAATTTATTTATTCACTCATGCATGCATGAATTCATTCATTCATTTGTTCATTCATCCATATATCCATGGGATCCATCAATTCATTCATCTACCCATTCATTTATTCATGCATTCATTCATTCACTCATGCATTCATTCTTTCATTATGCATTCATTCATTCCTACATTCATCCATCTATCCATTCATTCATCCATCTTCCATCCATCATCTTTTTATCCATCCATTCATTTATCCAACCATCAATCCATCCATCCATCCATTCATTCATTCATCCAACCATCAATCCATTCATCCATCCATTCATTCATCCACCCTTCATCCATCCATCCATCCATCCATCCATCCATCCATCCATCCATCCATCCATTCATTGATTCATTCATTCATTCATTCATCCATCCATTCACTCACTCAATCTTTAATTTGTTTACCCATTAATCCATCAATTTATTCATTTACCCATGAATCCTTTCATTCATACGTTCATCCATTAATCAATTCATTCATATGTTCATTTATTCATTCATTCATTCATTCATTCATTCATTCATTCATTCATGCATTCCAAGTCAGTTGATGGGAAACTTCGCTTGCAGGAGTGGACTACAACGAGGACGGAGACATCATCATCAGCGAGGCGGAGTATCACCTTCTGAACAAGCTGAAGGAGCTCAAGCAGAGCTACCACATGGACTTTGATGAGCTGAAGAACCTGAAGCATGAGACCCAGTACTGCCAAAAGCTGGTTGACCAGTGCCGCCAGCGACTCATCCAGGGTCTGTGGACACTTTTTCTGGAAGTGGCGGCTTCTTGTTCTGTCCACTGAAATTGAAACGTCCCTGTGTGTTGTGTTTTGTGCGTAAACTACGTGTTCGGGTGTGACAGTGCGTGTGTGTATCTGTGTGTGACTGTGTGTGTGTGTGTGACTCTGTGTGTGTGTGTGTGTGTATGTGTGTGTGTGTGTGTGTGTGTGTGAGTGTATGTGTGTGAGTGTATGTGTGTGAATGTGTGTGTGTGTGTGTGTGTGTGAGAGTGTGTGTGTCTGTGTGAATATGTGTTGTGTGTGCGTGCATGTGTGCGTGCGTGCATGTGTGCATGTGTGCGTGTGTGTGTGTGAATGTGTGAGTGTGTGTGTCTGTGTGAATATGTGTTGTGTGTGCGTGCGTGCATGTGTGTGTATGTGTGTGTATGTGTGTGTGTGTGAGTGTGTGTGTCTGTGTGAATATGTGTTGTGTTTGTGTGTGTGTGTGTGAGTGTGTGTGTGTTTGCACCTGTATGTGTGTGCTGTGTGTGTTTGTGTATCTACGGGAAGTGTTCCTATAGGTAGAAGCTGGTGTTGGACATGGCACTGAACAAAATGATAACGAAAGAGGACTTCAGTCCAACTGGCTTTATTCTTACAAACTTTCAGAGCTTGGTAGCTCCTTTGTCAAGGTGAGTCTTCTTTATCGGGAGAACTGGAGACATAGTCTGTCTGCATATCTTGAGTTCAACATGTTCTTGAGGGAGCTTACTGATGGTCAAGCCTTTGGGCTCTTATCCAGCTTTTTTACATGTGGTCAAGAAGTGCAGGTCAGTGTCAGCATGGGCGATCTTCTCCACTATAGTCTCTTCACTTAAGGCCGGCAATTCTTGGTGTCTGCCATTGTATAGGTAGAAGCCGGTGTTGGACTTGGTACTGAAAAAATGATGACAAAAGAGGAATTAAGTCCAACTGGTTTTATTCTTGCAAGCTTTCGGAGCTTGGTAGCTCCTTCATCAGGGGAGTGCTGGTTTATATTCACTATTAACTGATGAGTTATTGGACGTGCCCTTGTTTCTGTGCAGAGTTCGACAGCTGGTACCTGGAGAGCTTCCTGAACCAGAACGATGAGTCAGTGACCAGTCTGGCGGCTGGTCAAGGCCTGCAGCCAGGCATCGCCGTTCCCCTCAACGCCAATGTCATCGTAAGTCACAGAGCAGCGTTACAAGTAGTGTCATTACCCTGTACTATGCAGCATCATCGAAGTAGCATCAACATATGATAACAGAGGTTATGATTTACTATGATTTTGTGAAACCCCCCCAAAAATAGTTTTTGTTATGGTAACTAGACTGACCCTATTGTTTTCTGCTGACCCTAAACTTTTTTTAAATTATGGAAAGAAAGAGAAAAATCAGAAAAGTAAAGAAAGAAATTGATGGTAGCTACAAACTGCATGCTATCCCATCTTTCCTGTCACTGTTTAAGTAGAAAAAAAGCATTTTCATCGAAAGAAAGATTTTGATTTATTGTTCAATCTGGCTTCTTCTAGTATTGAAAAAAAAGTGGGGGTCTTACTATTCCAAGTTCTTTTAAAGTAAAGGTAAAAGTAAAGATACTCATTTTTATAATGCGACTTTCCACTCATTGATGTATGCTCAAACATTTACCCCCTGGTCAACGGT